>OMMV01204136.1:0-11788 GCA_900302635.1 Chatrabus melanurus
GTTATTGGTGAAAAAAAAAAAAAAAAAAAAAAAACAAACCAAAAACCTCCACACCTCCATCCATCCCTCCGCGTTTACCCACCTCTCTTCTCTTTTTCTACCTTTTGCTCTCGTCTGTAATTAAGTTTGCGAAAATAATTTATGCAGCGGCGTCTCCAGTTGCTGGCATTCCTCTGAAAAATCCTCAAAACATTGTCTTTAATTGGATTCTATTAAATCGGCAATGGTGGCTTCGCAGCTAACATTTACCGTATGAAATTTTTAGATTGGCAAATATTTCCACAAGTGTATTATTTTCCGCCGTCGTGTGACATTTACTGATAATTTTTAGGTTATTTGCAACAATGAAAGTTCTTCAAAGATGATGGGTTTTTTTTTTCTTGTTTCTATCTGAGATCTGTACATTAAAATTTCACCAAGCAGATATGAAAGAAGGAAAGTTTGTGATGGCAAGAAAGGGTAACGTTAAATGTCAGACTGCTCTTCTGGATGGATGTTTAATGCAGTTATTCTTCCACACTAATAAACCTCACTGGCATTATGGAGTTTGGATGAAGGTCTCTGTCTGTGTGGGAGAGCGGGACTTCATTTTGCACATTTAAATCGGAATTAATTCACTCCGAGCTCAAATGGGCTTGTTCTGTTAACTGGGGTCAACAGTTTCAAATGAGCTATTAAACGACTGCTGGAAGTGACAAATCTTGGAGTGCTATTTGAGAGCCTCTTTAGGCTCGACTTTCTCTCCCGTGCACCCTAATAACTTCACCAGATATGTGAGAATACTATTAATTACGCCACTTAATGCCGCCGTGCCACACCCTTTGCTCTGAGGAGCCTTTTTCCCATCCTATGAAGTAGGTGGCAACTTACACTCCCAGGAACAATGGGCGAATATTCATCAAACGTCTCATTCGATTTTCCCCGGTATCATTTTCTCTTTCCTCCCCATCTCGGTTCCCTCTCTCTAAAATATGTCTGGCTAAATTGCTGCCGACACATCTGCATATTTGGCTTCATGTAAAATATTTGATTGCTCCTTCCATTAACTGTGACAGTGTGTGTTAAGGCTTTGTGGCATATAGGATCTTGCTCTCTCTCTCACTCTCCTGCACCTCAGCAGCGAAGAGAAAGAATAATTGAAGTGCTTTTGCATTGAGAAAAAAATGGAGAAAAAGACATATCACTTGCTTTGGCTTGTCAGACAGAATGTGCAGCGCATAGGAAGAAATAAAGAATATGGCCTGTTTGTTAGCTAAAACAAAGCAAACGGTGCAGCACATCTCCCCAACATAGCAGCTGTGAACATGCCGTGTTGTCAGATGCTGCAGGTAGGCGTGAGTTCACCCGTTTTCCTTAGTTTCACCAGCATGAGAGGCTGTTTCTAGTTTGAGGTCAGAGAAAAACACAGAAGAAACTATTTGCACCTAAGAAACCCTGCAGCTGCTAACTGTAGATTGCAGGGTTTCTTTTTTTTCACCCATGATAAACTAAATGCTGATGAGGGAACGTGACTGTTGCTGCCGTTTTTCCAGCATGGTCAATTTGTATCATGCCGCTATTAAGAGAATTTGCCCCCGAGAAGCTCCCATTTGATTGTGAAATGGCTAAATGGTGTGAGGAGTGTTTGCAGCATCTGGTTATTAGGTGGCTGCATTCATTATGTGTTACTGTTGCCTCCCCTCTGTGATCAAAAGTGGTATCTGGGTGTAATTCTATCAGCGAGGAGAGAGCAGATTTAGAGTGGAGCGGGGAAAGGACGTGAAAACAAAGAAGAAAGTGTTTGTGTGCTTCCACTGTACCTCGATTCGGTGAAGCCAAAAGTCATCCAGGTGACTTTTTTGCATCACATCCTGAAAATATTAAACTGAACATTAGTTTTAAATCATATCTTTGGGCCATTTGAGTGTTTTTGGACAATATGCATGCTTGTTATTTGGTTTGATCACAATTATTGGCAACCCTGAACTTTAAAAGTCCTACAAATGATTCAGTGCCACTAGATGTCGCACAAAAGCACCATATATCGGCCCTGAGGCCCATTGGTGCTTATCCCTGGGTTACGCAGCATGAAGTGGAGGGTAGTCTTCAACTCCCCCTCGACAGGACGCCAGTCCATCACGTTACTTCCCCAGGAAAGGCCGGTACCCATTTACAGCTGGTTGGACTGGGACAATGTAGAAGAAGTGTCTTGCCCAAGGACACTGACAGATGGTGTCACTGGGAATCAAACCCAGGTCTAAATATTTGTAATCCAACTACTATTCCACAGGAATAGGACTCCACCGCAGATCGTGCAAGAAAGAGACGAGTGAGGTAAGCCACCAAGACATAGACAACTCTGAAGGCATTATCATCTCCTGTGGCTGTGATTGGAGAAACTGCACACATTACATCTTTTGTTGGTTGCATCATCAGTCACAGGTTCATTGTGGAGTGGAGGAGCGAAGGATTTTAATACAAGGCAAAGTATACCTGAAATTTTACATCTTCCTTTCAAGAAAATCCTTCTCTTGCTTTGTACCAACAACATACTTGCTGTTAACATAAATGTTTTTGTGACCTCATAGGCATCCTGTTTTATTAAGCGTGTCTTCCAAAATTGTGCCCATGGTGACAGTGTAACCATGGATGCGGTAAAACCCAATTAGACAGAAAAAAAAATGTCAGAAAGGTTTGATGAGAAACTGTTTGAGCTGAATACAATTAAGTCAGCATACAACTCTGATCTGACAAATACAGTCCTGGTTACAAGTATTGGCACCACTAAATCTTTAGTGCAGAATTCAAAATGTGTTGACAAATGAATGAAAATGAACCAATTTTGTTTCATCATAATATTTAGTAACATCCAAAGTTATTGAACAACAACAAACAATGCTTTCATATAATAAAATAAAACACACATAAAATGTATGTCTGACAGTTGGTGGCACCCTTTGATGAATGAGTATTTCCAAGTCACTGAATATGTCATTTACACCAATCATTAAGAAATACAAGCACAGTGGCACAGCCGTCAAGCCCACCAATGTCCAGCTCCTTTCTGTGTGGAGTTTGCATGTTCTGCTCTTGGCCAAGACATATGACAGTGACTTTGAAAAGTTAATGTATCCATCCTTACTTGTCTAAAGAAAACTGGCTGTAAAAGTAATGATTTGTATTAACAAGAACCATAATCTAACAATAACAATAACCTTATATGTTGTTTGTCCACTTATTTATGGCCTCTGAAAATGGACGGATAATGTATGCAAATGGCTGTAATTCCTAAATGGTTAATGCAATATTTTTGTTGAACCCCTTGAATTAAAACTACAAGTCTACACTACAAGCACATCTTTATCGTTTGGTTTCAACTACATTATGGTGGTGTACAGAGGCCAAATGACACACACAGAGAGGACCAGGTCCGAAGCGAACCCGGGACCTTCTCGCTGTGAGGCTACAGTGCTAACCACTAAGCCACCGTGTTGCCCAATTATGACTTATGCTGAATATAATACATATGTAACAAATTGTAATGAACACTATTCTGCATTGTTGTAATTATTTTCACAAAACATAAGAGGAATATTTTAATGCTGCTCTGTTCAGCACTTAAACATATCTAAATACTCTAAATTTTACAAATGTTTGTATGTTTATTGTATTAAAAAAGAAGAAGAAATATTGGCTCAAACTTGTCAGTTACTAATTATGCATTAGTACATAATCTCCCTGATATTAAGACAGATTAATATCAGGGGGAAAATATGTAAATGAGATATCTCTAAAAAGTAAATACATACAAATCAAACTTACTGTATGCTTTTAAAACAAACACACATAAGCTTTAGGCAAATGACACATTATCATCTTCTGTATGGCTGTCCCTGTTAAATATAATTTGCAAGTTCTCATCTCTCAACAAAATCCTGCCACAAAGACAAAAAAAAATCATTGCTGCTTAAATATTTTGTTCATCATATTTTTGACTGGATACAGTCTTTGAGGGGAACTTTTGGTTTGTTATGCCATAACAAATATTAAATGTATGTGATAATGTTGCTATTGTTGTCAAAAAACTGCATTTAGAATAAAATATGCACAATTTTGGGAAAAATGTCTTAAAATGTTTTAAAGAAAAGAAAGAAAAAATGTAAAGTTGTTAAAGTTGTACTTGGGGAAAATATTTTGAGATTGAAACCATTTTAAATGAAGATGAAATACGTCTTGAAATATTGACATTCTCAGAATGTTACTCGCTTTGTTTTTGTTGTTTTTGGTTTTTTTTCTCAAAACCCTGACTTTAGTTTTGGAATAACTTTTGTTGTCAAACCATTGTGTCAGTTCTTGTACAATCAAGTATTATTATTATTAATAGTAGGAGTAGTAGTACTAATAGTAATAACAACAATAATTTGTATTGATATATCATACTTGTGTGAGTAATAACTGAGTAAACACACTTTAAAAAACATTTTAAAAAATCTTTGCCTGTCAAAGAGGGGAAAATCATTACAAGTAGAATGCAAGAACTTAAAAAAAGTACCGATGGATTGAAGTTCAATAACTGACAACAAATAAGAAAAAGAACAAAAGAAAAAAAAATTGTTTGAAGACTGCTGATCCAAGCATTAAAGTTGCCAGGGTTCAACAATTAGATTTGAGCCAAATTTATGAAAAATAGGTAATTTTCTCATTTTAAAAGTATGTTTAATTGTCTTTGTAGCCAGTAAGCAAACATACATTATGATAATGTGAGGCGATGGAAGGTCTAGAAAAAAAATTTAGCGTTCCTCCATCCTCCAAAATATCACCGGGCTGCTTTGACTCTACCGGGACAGATTATCGCAGCTCTCTGAGAGGGCACTGGCTCCTTTTTTTGTGACCTTGTGAAGGTTTGTGTGATTGTCACCATCCTGAGAAAACCCCACTGAAGGAAGCAGACGAGGAGGTGGAGAAGTGCTTGTTTTCTTGTTGTTATCTCCTCACTCTGCTGCAGCTGCCTCGTCGCGCCGCTCAAACACCTGCCGGCCTTCTGCCAACACCAGGAGAAAAGTCAGTTCTCCCCCGCGATAACGGGAAAAGACACCTCGCGGACGTGGCGAAGATGCTATGACACCTCCTCTCACCCCCATCCCCCCACTCAACCACTCACTCCATTCCAGCTTGTTTACTCACTATTTATGATTTTATTTTTCGTCTGCATGCAGCCTTCCTCTCCTCCGTACCTTTGATCTGGGCGTTCAGAAGTGTATTTTTGAAACGCTCCTCTTTTGTTCCCCCTCCGGTCCCCTCCTCTTTCTGCGAGCAGCTTCTTCAGAAGAGCAGAAACGTCCAATTCTGTCACATTTCTCTGTCGTCTTTGTGTGTACTCGTGCAGGAGTGTGCGTTCACGCTGTACGAGAGGAACGGACTCTACAATAGCCTTGTGACTTTACAAAAGCTGCCGTGGCGTTATCTTGACAGCGAAGGAGAGCCCCCTTTTGTCTACGGTGAGCGTCGTCTGCACAGGGCTGCGTGTCCGACAGAAAGGTTCCCCGTGAAGGACTTCAGCCGCCACTGAAGATGTGACGCAGCAGCAGCCAGTGATCCTGGATCAGGGCCTGCTGTCTCATCGGGCAGCCTCTTCACGCAGTCAGGTCTCGAACAGCCCTGCAGCTCCCGTCATCGACCTGATTGACGCGCTGCTGTGGGACGACACGGAGCTCCACTCTCACAGAGGAGAAAACGTTTTCTCTTCCTGTGGCATCATCCAGAAGAAAATGTTATGACCAAAATTAAGGCCTTGACACTCCAAGAGCAATGTGCAATTAGGATTTTTTTGAAAAGTGGAATCCACTAAACATATTTTCAACAAATGCAATTATTTTTTGCATGTTTCCGTAGCTGTGTTGTGAAAAAATGTGGGGGAAACAAGATCAAATGACATACTGCTTTCTCAGAAAGAGAGAGAGAGAGAGAGAAAAGCTTGGGTTCTGGCTCCATCCAATACTGAAGAGAAGACGAGAATATGGAAAACCTCAAAAATATTGTTCAGTGCCATTTTAAGGCAAATAAAAATAATTCTCATTCCGTATAACGGTGTATTCAAACTTCAGGCTTTTTGCATATACCCTGAATATTTGAAATTATGCACATTTGAAATGAAATCAGTGTGTGCAGAATGGTGCATTCTATCAAATCTAACACAACTTTGGCACAACTTAAATAGCATGACATGAAGTGACAAATATTTTCTAAAAATTAACCCTCATGGTGACATTTTTAATTCAAGGTATGAAATGAGTTTTTACATTTAATTTTGATACTCAGTGATTTTCAAAACAAGTGATACACTGGTCACGAGACTTCTTGTTCTTCTTCTTTTGGCTGCTTCCACTGGGGGTTGCCAAATTGGTCATGTGACTAGCAGACGCTAATGTGTAAAACGTGCTTGTGTGTTCAATTTAGGACATATCTGTTCAGGTTTGTTGTATTTGAGTGATTCATTCTTGAAGATTTTCCACATATGAGTGTAAATACCCACCTATTTTGGTTTCCATTTGATGGGAATGTGCTTCTTGAAAATATGATTCCTCCATAACAATGGGTAAACAAACATGAGTGTGCAAATAATACCAGATTACATGAAATCCCAAAACACCCCAAACTCCAAAATACTCCAAATTTATGAGTACATGGTGCAATATACAGTACTGTGCAAAAGTTTTAGGCACCCATTAAATTTTTTTTTCAACAAATAAAGTCAACAGAAAATCATGTGAAACCTAACCCTAAACCTAAAAAAATGCAACATGAATAAAATATGAGATTATTACATTTTCTTTTTTCATTAAAGTAACCAATCAATTACTAATTTACAAACCTCATTTTAAAAAGAATCAAAAAACACAAAACAATGTGATTTCCTTGTGGCTGTACTGCTGAGTACTTGACAACACAAAGATCAATCAATAATGCAATTATTTTCAAAAACCTGATTGAACACAGCCTGATTTTCTTATTAATTTGAAGAGACACCCTCCTAAACACCTAAAAGAAATTATTAATTATTTTTAAAGGTGAGATGCAGTCAAACATTTTACATATTTATTCATAAAACATGAACCCCTTAACAGCTTCTCTTTATTGAAAAGAAAAATTTAGACACACTTAATATGCCTAATACTTTTGCACAGTACTGTATTGTCTTACAATGTTTTGTCTTAATAGTTGTTCACTAATCTGCTGAAAAACTCCTGAGTGCTCACCTTCTTCTGTTCATTTAACATAAATTGTCCTCGAGCCCCGCCCATCGTCCATGTGATTGGCCTGTTGAGTTTATTACGTATGGAATCAAGCTTGCTTGTGTGAGACTCAGACGTCTCTGAAGTGCAGAGAAACCTGAACCTTCACTGATGCAAAAACGCAGTGTGGACGTTACAGCATAGTAAAAATTAAGCAAAGTGTAAAGTTAAGAACACATTCTGAAGCGGAGTCAGTCGTTAAGATTTCAGAGGATGTACAGGCTTGGCCGGATCAGCACCTAAAGCTGCAGGGAGCTGAGCCAGAGCAGTACACGTCACAGCGTGTTCAGTGTCGGAGCGCATTGAAAATATCTACCTCACTACACTTTGGTGTGAAGTGTGTCTTCACAGTTTACATTTTACAAAAATCAAACATGATCTGAATTATTAAATTATACAGTTTAATTTTGCGCAGTTTCATTTAACGTTGCTTGTGTTGAAAAAATCGAATTAATAACCATGAGTTTGTCACGTGTAAAGTTTTGATGGACTTTAGGTCATGGAGGAGCTGGTGCATGACAACAGATTCAGGAAGGACATTTCCTTGTAACGTGGCATGCCGTGACCCAAGAAGGCATCAGGATTCTGAAGGTTACATTGTGGTCGCACAAAGTTTGCAAAGAAAATCAGTCAGACCGAGAGGAATTGGTGGAAAACTGAACTTGAGAAGTTTTTTGTTGGAAAATGTCAAGCTGTCGCAAACTTTTATGGGTACTGTGCGTCCTCCTGCACAGGCAGAACAAAAACTACAAAACCTCACAAAGTATCTGCATGTGGAAAATCCCCATTGAAGACAGACACTGGGGGACAGACGTAGTGGATCCTGTAAATGAAAAACCTTCTTATTATTTCTGACTGTTTTAGTCACACAACCGTTTTGTGTGAAACACTAATGTTGTGTCAAGCTATATAATATTCATACACAAAATATTCCAACACAGACCTCACAGAATTAAACACATTTTTAAGTTACAGTCTCGTAGTAGTCAATCAGATGGATTTGTGACGTTCTGGGGAAATGTTGTGTAGACCTCAGCCTCGCCCACATGCTAGCTGCTATACATTAGAGTGGCTAACATTTCTAAACAATTAGAATTTTGACTTTTAAGACTTTGCACATCTTTGTTCCAAAATATATAACAGATTTGTGTGTTTTTCACATGGATAGATAGATAGATAGATACTTTATTGATCCCCATGGGGAAATTCAAGGTCATGTGGGATGGATGGATTGAGAGTTTAACTCAGAAAAGTGTTGTCCAATAAAATGCACTATTATTAATAACATGCGACCTGTTGTGAAAGCTGGCTGCATTAAAGTTGTTCATACTGTGGTGTAAATGTTCCATTTTCTGTCTTTATTTTCAACCCCGTCATCAGAATGTGGACTTGATGAATTCAAACTGTGTGTCCTGCAGCATGCATTAGTACAACTAGTACTATTATAACTATTAGTGCACAGAACTGTCAAAGTTTTATTTCAACTTTTAAATTCACCAATGGATTGTGAGTGCTTTTGGTTCATTTTGGAATTTTACAGCAGTCCATTTATGCCATGGTGCCAAAGAAATAAAATAAAAGTTTACACTGAAGGGGAAACATTAGTCAAACAAACAGAAAAGTAAGCTGGGTTTATTAATACCCCTGACTGACAAAATCCAAAACTTTATGAATACTTTAATGTATAAAGTCCATAGATATCGATCTAATGAACACTTACAGTGGACAACAAAAAAAAGAAGAAAATGAAAACACTACCTGTTCCAGTGGCATATATTATATTAATTAAAAAATAATCCAAGAAAAGTTTTTGTGAAATCAGCTGGAAAACATTTAATATTAACAAAAAAAATCATAACTTTAAACTTGAAAAAGTGCAATTTTTTTTAATTGATAAAATTAAATGAAACTTTTCTACATCAATTACTGTATATGTGTCTAATTAGAAAAGAATGCCTTGAATAGTTTTCGCAAAGTCAACCAAATTTAATAGTCAGGGAATGATCAATTTTAAAATTTAGGAAAAAAAGGTGCAAAAAATTCATAAAATTACATGAAAAAAGGTTGCACTGCACCTCTCCTTGTGGCATTGATTACTGTAGGTCTGCCTTATTTGAATATAGTCTCTTGAATTTTTTTTTCTAAAATCAGCTGAACAAATTTAGTCACAAAATTCTGAAGTTTAAAATTTATTATACACATATACTGTAGATACTATACCAATATGGATTAAATAAGCATCCTTTGAAAATAATCTTTTGAATATTTTTTTTATCAGATGAAACAAATTTAACAACAAAATAATCCCAAGTTAATATTTGAAGACATGTTTAAAAAAATCAAAAATTCATGAAATTAAATGAAACTTTGCACTGTACTCTCGTAGTGGCATATATTATATAAACCAAATTTGAAAATAAAAATGTTAGATGGAATTCTTTGGCATTACTATATACCCCCGTCCTTTTGGTTGTGGGTATAAAAAAAAACTGTGTATGATCTTGAAAATGTATTATCAGAACTCTAAATTATTGTGTATTAACTATTCTCATGTTCTCCTGTCTGAACATCAGACATGGTCAGACAATCCTAGAATTCCTTGGCTGTGCTTGTTTCAGCTCGTGCTGCTGCTGAATTTATAAAATCTCACCGTCACCTCTTGAGAGCATCAGCAAAGGCCAATATTCGATTTTTTTCAGATTAAATTTTGTCTCTATATTCGATTTTTAATGATGTTAACCGTGTAAAAAGCAATGACCAGTAAGATGGTTGTGAGTCTACAGGGGCCTTTGGGGGACAAAACTAAAATGTCAACATTGTATCACGTCAGGTGTACATGCACAAGTTGTTTGACTCTAAGTCACTGTAGATGACAAAATCGTAATAAATATATTTAAAAAACTGTGCATCTTTGTGATTTCCATCATGAAAATGAGGTGGACACAGGACAAGATAGGAACTGTTCCGGCCTGGGTGTCAGTCAGTGTGCAGCTGGTTCGAGCCTGGGTTTGACCGAGTAAAGCTTCTGCTGATTGAGGCCACACTTTAATAGGATTATGAGAGAGAGAGGAATCTGCCATTCTCACTGTGAGTCTAAGTCATACACGTTACTGAAATCTTCCAGAATTGAAGCAGCTCCGCCAGTGTGACAATTAAACTGAGGAAAAGTGAGTACCTTTTGTTTCCACTAGGGGCGCCCCTCTCTATAAAAGTAAAGGCAGACGCTGGAGCTCTGCAGCCTTCAGCTCTCACTCATGTTAATCACAGTAAAAAAAGTCTGAGTGAAGCTGATGCACCTCAAATTCATTGATATTATTTAGAAATCATGAAGAATCAACACTGTAATAAAATAATTGTGTTAAGCATAAAGAGTGCTATTTTGAATGCTGCTTTCAAAAATAAAAGAGAGAAAGAGAAATGCAGATTCCCAGTTATTTTATGCCCTGTGATACCAGGGCACTTTTGTAATTGTAGTCGGAGATTAAAAAAAGAAAAACAATGTACATTGTCATACATTTTCAGTGTTTTTCCCCGTACAGAGATGGCGACATCGATTGGCTTTGTGATTGACACCCGCACACCGCTGGCTGATCAGTAAAGCCACAGAGGTTAGTGAGTGGATGTAAAACTCAATACAATATTGATTAACAATTAATGAGGAGCTGCACATATAACTTTGGTTACATTTAAATGACGGACAGGAGGAACCCCCACCCCACAGTTGCATTCTAATTTGCAGTCATTAGATGAGTTTTTGTCTGCTCTCTGTTTGTAAGACGCACAGTCTCTGCTTTGTGTGCAAGAATGATGATAATAATAAAAAAAAAAATGCAAAAAGTAGCAGATAGAGGAGTCCGACCACTGGAGCGTTAAATGGTCGTTAAAGTAAAACTGCTGCTTGACAGGCAGAGCAGAGAGATTTTGTGATGTTGCCTTGTTTCCTGACTCTAGCTGACAAAAGAGGGCAGTATGATGACATTGACAAAGGAAGCAAACTTTTACTTTGACACACACCTGCAACTTACAGTCTGAAAGTCTGTGTGTGTGTGTGTGTGTGCGAGTGAGCGAACACACAGTCGTGGAACACATTAAGGCTATTCTCACATGATTGTGAAAATATTAAAGAAAAGTGTATGCATGCAAAGTGGCGGTGGTGAGGTTTCACCTTCACCATCATTGCACCTGATTGTGTCCACATTTGTAAGTGCAGAGGTGACAATTCTTAGGCTGATGTCCTCCTGCAGCTGCAACACATTTTAAGAGCATATCCAAACTAGAAAGGCACTGAGAGAGTGCAAAGCCCGCCGAGCCCAAATAACTTTTCTATGTGATACCATCTCAGGATGTGCAAGCCCGCGGTTTTACCCCAATAAGTAATTCAAGTTTGCTTGAATCACTCAAGGTCATTTCTAATGTTGTCTTTTGAAAGCTCATATATGACTTCCTATTAATGTTCAATAGTAACCATGGGTCTATCTGCTCGATTTCTGGAGTTACAGGCCTTTGAATTTGCTTTT
>OMMV01204138.1:0-10849 GCA_900302635.1 Chatrabus melanurus
TTTTGATTGATCGATTAGGGAAAAGTGAAACTCGATTCACTAAAATCTGTGCGCGTTTCCTCTTTCCAAGCAGCAAAGCAGTCTGTTTGCCGTGCCTTCGTCACTCCTTAACCACTCCTACCAGTTCCTATTACCACTGCTGGTGCGAATGCAAAGGGGAAACCAGTTTTGGGGGAGATTAGTTCCTAGAACGGATTTAGAACTCAACGGTTCCTATAACTACGTTCTTATAACTACTTGGTGCAAAAGAGGCTATATTAAAACGTTGTTAGCAACCAAGCACCAGAGTGTTTGACTCAGCTTTGACAATGTTGACAAATAAGAGAAATCCCTTTCTCCAAGAATTGCTGAAAAGGAAACATCTGGGTATCATTGGGGCACCAAAAGTAGACCTTTAAATGAACACAAACTTCTAGTTTCTCAACTTTAAACCTGCATAGCGGTGATGCTATTAGCTTTCTATTCGGCGTCCAACAGTATACAGTAATTCCAAAAAACTGCAATATTTTACATGTACCAAACTGTGAGATGTGTACCATTTATATAAAAATAAAAAAGGGGGGGAGGGTCTGAAACATTGATTATGAATTATATTGCATGTTCAGATTTTTGTTTTTAATGTGCTCATGCAAAATGAATTCAAGCCAAGGGTTCACACAACATCCACACAAAATCTAACTCATACAGATCAGTCACACAGCAAGACAAAGAACGAGCTTAACATAACACCAAATAATAACTATAGTAGCACAAGAAACTAATGGCACATCGCATCATGGGACCTGACAAACAGTGAAACCTGCTCTTACAGTCACGGGGAGCCAGTGACAACGTTACGACGATACAATGCAACAGTGTTTTTGTTTATTTAAGCAAAAATTTTAAATTGTGTACTATATTTTGAAGCCTTCCCTGAAAACTGCTTTGTAAAAATGGATATTATTACATATTTATTTTACATTTTATTTTATTTTATTTATTTTAAAACAATACCTAAAGTGTTAGAAGGTGTTGTTTACACTATTTTAATTTGCTGTTGTTGTCCTACATTCTGCGATTATAAGGGGATTTTAAGGGTCCACAGAAAAGTGTAGCCCAGCTATCAGGTTTTACTGTGATTTGTTTTGTTTTTTTGCATTAAAAGGTTGCGTCATGTGCTTGAAAGAAGCATTTCCCACACTGGTATGTACTTGATGCTTCCTAACAATGGGTTGTCTGACCCCTCAGTGGTGGAATGACACATTGTCCTCATCGTGAGCTAATATTGATCTGGTAGCAAGTGGCAGTTGACTGAGTGGGCCCGGAGGGCAGCAGTAAATGGAGGGCCAGGGGGCGGGAGGGGGCAACTCCACACCTGGCTTCCCCAGCTGGTAAAGAGGCTCCTCGGGCACCCAAGGGACCCTGCTGGCTGACACCCACGCTGGCTCACAAACACACATACACATGTCACACACTGCAGATAAAAACCAATGTTATTGTCCTCCCCCTCTCTCTCACTTTCACTCACTTTTACACTCCAGGCCCCGTCCAGACATGTGGCATCAGCACTGTCAGGACACGGGCCTCCATGTTAGATTCAATCAGCAATGTTGTCAGTCAATGGCGCGCACACGCAGGTCGCCGCTGCTTCCCGAGTTGGCAGAAGGGGAGCATGTTGTCCTTCCAGTGTAACTTCCTTCTTCCCTCCCTCCTGCCATCTCCGTTCCCTCGGCCCTGTCAGCTTTGCCCCCTCTGCTTGTCAGCAGCCATATGGCCGCCCCACTACCACCCTCGTGTCATCCTCCAGACGCCGTCCCCATGCCTCGTCCCCTCTGTCGAAGTTTCACTGACAGCCCACCACTCAGCCTGAGGATCATTGGATGTGTTTGACAATTGTTGCTGAGGGGATCCAGAACATTTCTTCAGATTTCTGCTCTGGTTGAACAGCCACCAAACTTTGTGATAAATAATTTTGAATAAATTTAACAGATGATCGCTTTAATTGGGCAGTCCATACCATTGATCCCCTCTCTTGTCCCTACCAAAAAGCATCTGTTGTAACTTCTGTATGTCTTTTAATGCTGCTTTGTGAATATTATTTGCGCATATAGCACTTTCTCTCACAAAATGCAAGAAAAAACTAAAGTTCACTGCAGAGTCCAAAGGATTTAGAAGATTTATACCCTAAAACTTCATTCAAATTGTGTTTTCATTTCATTTATTATTTCCAAGTGGATTTAACAGTTAGGAAAAAGACTAAGTCAGCATATGTAGCTACTAAAAAAATTGCATGACCCACATGCTGACCCATACGTATAATTCACGAACCTGACTACCCCAACCTAATTAAATGGGGAGGAAAAAATGTCTGCTGTGCATTATGTTCCATATGTGTATTGCTGTGGATGTTATGTAACATCTCAGGAGCTGCTTGTCATAAAGTCTTAATTTTGGTGTCAAATTATTTGTAAGAAAAGTTTTTATAGGCTGTAATTTAAAAGTTTTTCAGAAACTAAAGCTATTAAGTAGAAGTAAGTAAGTCCTATATAGGCCCTCAGGCTATGGTAATGATCCAAAAAGACCAAATTTACCGGCTACTCAGATCCCAGTACAGCCGCAGGTGTGATAGCCCCTTAACTAATGAGGCTTGAGAGCAGAGTATGGCCTTCGATTCCATTTCAATTTACTTACACAGCACCAAATCATAAGTCACCCCATTGGCAACAGTGGAAACAAAGAGGTTTTTTTGATGCTGGGAAGATGCAGACCACATTCAGTGGGGTGGCCATCTGCTTTGGCCATACTAATGAAAAAAGCACAACAAGGAGTTGTCAAACGCAGTGACAGAAATGGTGCAGCAAAGCGACCACATACATGTAAAGTCCAGAGATTGCAATGACCGATGGCTGAAAAGACCACCAGGAAGTGAAGAGCAGTAAAATGGACTATAACTGGTGAGTCAGTGATTGTACTGATGCCAGATTTGTCATTAAAATAGGACATTCCCCAGTTTTCACCGCAGCCCTGATGCATCTCCACCTCAACACTGTGGAAAGGATTTTGTACACCGTAAAAAAAAATTCCATTGTTTTTGTGGGAAAAAACTGGCAGCTGTGGTTGCGAGAATACCTTTACAGAAAATACTAGAATTTTACATTATAAAACTATTGTAATTTGCAAAAAAATTAATAAAAGCAGAATGGGATATGGACAGCCTTGAACCAGAGAAATTGTGTTTTGGAAGTAAGCACACTAACTGCTTGTGTCACCATTCTGTCAAGTGGTGGGAATTAGTCTGAAAATGTAATGAACTAAAGAATCCATTTTATCCTATTGATATATAGCCTACTCAATTCTAAACAGACATGATTTAGTCAGAACTCCTCATATTAACATACGTTGCACTAATACACTAAAAATATGTTAAAGTGCCTGTAAAGTGAAATCCAATCTGTGTTTTGAAATTGTCAAACCACAGAAACCACGTTATTAACCACCTAGATGAATTTTAATGATTAAAAATATCGCCAAGTAGATAAAATTAGGTTTCAAAATCGTGTAAAAATGAGCAGTTTTTCCCCCTCTCTCTGGTCTCTGACAGTATGGGCATCTTGCCTGAAGGTACTGCAACCACTCCCAATCGCATGGGGAGTGGGAAGGGGTGGGGGCAAGTTTTTTTTTAAAGCTTTAATGAACAACACAGGTCATACATACACTCAGTAAGATGAAAAAACATTCAATAGTAGACTACAATACACCATTTGAAAGGAAACAAAAGAAATAAAACAAAGAGGGGGTTTAATCCAACCATTGTCAAACAAGACAAAGTTTGAGCGAGAAGACCAGGGATTATTTTTCTTCTTTTTGATGTTTAATGGCAGTTGGCAACCAGCGTAAAAAAGTGCATTACCGCCACCTACTGCTTTGGAGCTGAGATTTGAATAGGCTCTAGGTTTATATCGGCGTATGCGAATGAAATCTCAGTGCGTAATGCGGTTCGGTTTAAGCCACTACCCGCAAAAAATCTGCAGTGAAACACAGAAATCCAGTCAAACTCCAAATTTTAAAAAAATACACATGGTTCAACACACTTTAACATATGATCAGCAAAGCATTTCTAACATGTATAATGTGTTTTGAAGCAAATCTCTCAATTTGCTTTACAGCCACTTTAATATGGCAATATGACGTACAATTCATTATATTTTCAGAGTAGCTCCTGTGATGCAACAGCACAATGGTGCAAACAGTAAGTATACTTGCCTACCAAGCAAAATATCCCAGGATCAAAGCTGCCTAAGCCCCATTCTCCTTATACAGTTGGAGTTGTGTTAGAAAAACCAGATCAACATGTGGATCCCATGCTAAACCCGCTGTGGTGGCCCTGAGCAAAATAGGACCAGCACAACAAAATCTCACTGAATGGAATTTAATGTACAATAAGTAACAACTGTATTTAAATTATACAGAAATAATTCGTTTAAAAACAGAATGATAATGTAAATTCAGCAACAAAAAAAGCTGTTGTATTTACTGCTTTAAAATGTAAATGTTTTGTAAATTACAACATTATTCCGTAAAATTTGCAGGTTGTTCTGCAAAGGTATTTACATATTTTTACTGTATTTTTTTACAGAATTATTCTGGCAACCGCAGCTGCCAGGGTTTTTTTTTTTCTGTAAAAACAACGGAATTTTTTTTACAGTGTATAAATGCAGCCAAAGCAGACACTTCTTCCTTCTCTCTCTCCGTCTCTCTCAACATATGTGTGGTTTTGAAGTTTATGTGGATTGAAATGAGCTTGTTCTTGCCTGGGTCTGTTGGCCACCAATGCTACTGCTGCTAGTTCCAATAACGGGTCGGCAAAATAATTCCACTGAAGAGATCAACTTGACAGAATGTAACGAATTACAGTTGAATACCTATCTTTTAAATTATGGTGATCAAATACAGAAGAAAAATGGTTTTGTATGTAGGGAATAATTTAACACCATAATCAAGATGATACAACCAGACTAAAAATCTGGTTTTTGTGCAGCTTGCACCATCTGAACAGTTTGCCTGGTTTTCATTAAGCATTCTTAACAACAGTATCGTTTATGTCATTGTTCTTTTAAAATGTGTTTTGATATTTGCTGAGACAACTTGAAGCAGGAGCAGTGAGAGCGTGAAGTGACGGCTGCTTTAGTTTACCGCTGAAATGCCAACACATTTTAAGTGTTGATATCTGCAACAAACCCCTGAATTGTTCAACTAAGACAGACATTGACATAAGTGTAGGAATGTTCTGTCAAGGTATTAGCTCGGCCCCACTCCAAACGCCACACTCCCACTGTCTCATTAATGGCACTGAACTACCATCAGTCTGAAGGCACTGTGGGTTTCCGTGCACGCCTCGCTACGTGTGTGTGCGCACCTTTGTGTGCAGAAACTGATGGAGCAGCACGACCTATACTGTAATAAAGACAATGCGATGGGGGCCCAGACCTCCTCAGTCACAAAGACATTAGAAGACAAAGAGGCAGAGGGGTAAAGAGACAGTCCAACAAGTCTGTCATCAAGACAACAGGATGTAAAAAAAAAAAGTCAGCTAAGGTCAGTTCTGAGGCACTGTGCTCTGCTGTGGGAGAGGATTGTAGCCACGGTCTAGACACAAATAGGGAGAAGAGAGATGGGATACAAGGGAACAAGCAGCATAATACACAAGATAAGAATACAGATAGCAGCACTATCCATATATGATAATATAAACATATTATTGCACTGGTGATAATTCAGCGTGCAGAGTTGTGAACTTCAACAGCCATAGGCAAGAATGATCTCCTGTGGTGTTCCGTGGTGCATCTGGGTTGTAGGAGTCTGTTGCTGAACGTACTCCTCATACTACCCAGTGTGTTGTGGAGTGGGTAAAAGGGGTTGTTCAAGATGGCATAAGTCTTCAGCAACATCCTCCTCTCACACACCACCTTGAGTGAGTCCAGCTCCACCCCCACAACATCACTGGCCTTACGGATCAGTTTGTTGAGTCTGTTAGCGACGCAGTAGGCTGAAGTAGCCTGAGAGTAGCGTCCACTACTCTCAGCCTACTGCCCCAGCATGTGGCAGTATACAAGAGAGCACTGGCCACCACAGACTCATAAAACATCCTCAGCACTGACCTGAAGATGTTGAAGGATCTCAGTCTTCTCAGAAAGAACAGGTGACGCCGACACTTCCTGTAGACTGCCTCAGTGTTTTTAGACCAGTCCAGTTTATTGTCGTTGTGTCCACGCAAGTATTTGTAGTCCTCCACAATATGCACATTCTTCCCGCCATTGGCGAGTACGGACACCAGCGCCTTCCTCCTCCTCAAGTCCACAACCAGCTCCTTTGTCTTTGTCACATTCAATTGAAGGTGGTTGTACTCTCCCCACGTGATAAAGTTCTCCACCACAGTCCTATATGCGGCCTCCTCACCCTGACTGATACAACCCACTACCACAGAGTCACCAGAGAACTTTTTGGAGATGGCAGGACTGTCTGGTTGAAATCAGAGGTGTAGATGGTGAAGAAGAAAGGTCCGTTTTGGAAGAGTGTTTCGAGTTTGGCATGAGGAATTTGTAGTGCTGATAAAAAATTTTGTTATCACCATTTAACTATTCTACCCATCTTTTTAATTCTGGTTTTACATTCCCGTTCTGTTGTATATTTCATCCCATATTTGGCGATGTAGCAGGCATCATGTTTCTCCCCACGGCTTCTAACTTAATTGTTAGCTCACATGATGGGGATGAGCTACATGGGTGAAACAAAGTTGCTTTTTCGATTGATTTGATGCATCAAAAGTCAAGTCAAGTCTGGTGCCATACGTCACTGCATCCTCCACACCACAGAACTGTGGTGGTGTGCATCAAAGTTCAACAGATTTTAATCAGTTTTTCCTCATTATATGCATTATTAAGTTAGAGATGGACAAGATCCTACATAGGCTACGGTGGCCTATGTAGGCCTAGGTGCCAGCACTTAACCCCGGATTCAGTAGCGTGAAGCGGCTGAGAGCCTATGACTACCCTGAATGGGACACTAGTCTATCGCGCGTTACTTCCCCAGCAAATGTCAGTACTCATTTACAGCTGAGTGGACTGAGACAATGCAGATTAAGTGTCTTGTCCAAGGACACAGACAGGTAGCATGCCCAGGAATCAAATCCAGGTCCACATATTGGTAGCTCAACTACTTGCTCTACTACATGTTGATTGTAATTATTGGTTTTTGAGCTATTTTCTACACAACTGGCTGGGATGGACTAACCCACCCATTCACCACCCCAACCAATGCAGGGAAAAATACAGTACTACTGACACAGGTCTAGCCAAAATAGTCAAAAACACCAGAGAGCAAAAGACATATTGAATGTCTCCATGTCCTGTGGACATTTAAAATGTCCAAACAACTGAGGTTAAGTGGTGACAAGCTGAAAACTGCAGAACATAAAGCATAAACTGCACTGAGCTGAAGGCATCACAATCTTAATAAGTTGCCAAGACCAACTGGTGGCTAAATCCTAATGACTTCACAATTAGTCTGAAAACTCAATATTGACTGCGAGTCCCCTAAAGCACAGGAGTATTCAGGCAAGAAAAGGCTCATTTTTGATGCAACAAAGCAGATTTATGTGAGGAGCTACATTAGCAGTTACACAGTTTGTCCTGTCATACACGCTGAAGCATTGATTTAGTCATTTAGGTGCGTGCATTTAAGTATTTAAGACATTTTATGCACTTACTGCACAAGCAAAGCCAATTTCACTCGCTGCTTCAAAGAACCATTCAACCTTGAAAAAGCCATGTAGCGTTACCCATTGAAAGTTTTAACTGAATCTTGATTCTCGTGATTCCATTAAAGCAACGTCATTTTTCTTCCTCCGTGTCAAGCTGTCTGTCCGTCATCATCACCCACCACATTCGAGTAGCAGCTCAAAAAAATGACGGTAAATCTACTAAAAGGGCTGCAGTCACAAAGTAAATCTGCTGCTTTGTGCTGACTGTGCACGCTGGAGCAAAGGCTTATGGGAGCTTCTGGGCACTAAATCTGAGAGGGTGGACAGAAAGGGGAGTGAATGAATTACATCAATGTACACGTACTGTATGTAAATATACACATGAGAGGGAGGCTTAATGATTATCAATTATGGCAGCTGCCTATTAGGACAAACAGAGGAGGCCTTCACACACGTTCCACTTGTACATCTGATGCAAGTAGCGCTTTGTCATGTGTCAAATCACGTTTGATTATTCCTCGCCCTTACGCCTTCAAGCACACGTCTGTGACATCTGCAGCTCAGCGTGGACAGAGACGTGCTCCAAGGGATCGGCGAGTGTGCTGTGAAGACCCCTGTCGCAAGTGTTCCTGATTGTTATGTTAACGGCTCCCATATGGGCGTGACAACTGAACTTTGTGACGGCACAAACAACTGCTAGGGCACTAGTGTTTTTCAAAGATGACAATATGGGTATGGGGTGTCGTCCTGTCTGCCACAATGGGTGATATTTGATGTTTAATATTTATTCATACTTCAGTACCACTGGTTGTGGATCTCTCAACAACTTGTGAAAGACAGTGGAGCATGATGTTTATAAGTACATATAAGAATATCAGCAGTGCTTCTTAGCAGCCTTTGATGATTTTCACAAAGCTTTGATTCAGTTGACCGGGCTGCTCTCTGAGACATTCTGAGAATTTGTGGGATCTACAAGAAGTTGCTGGACCTCATAGCCAGCTTATACACAGATACTGTGAGCGCTGTTTGGACCAGGGGCAAAGACTCTGAATGGTGATCCTCAGGGATGTGTTCTGGCTCCTACACTGTTCAATGCTTGCATGGACTGGGTGTTGGGTAGGGTTGTGGAAACCAGCGGCCGAGGTGGCTTTGTTGGTGAGGAAAGGTTTACTGACCTTGACTCTGTGGACGATGCTGTGATCTTTGCTGAATCCATGGATATCCTGATTGAAGCACTTGAGAAGCTGAGTGACGTATCGCAGTGTCTGACTTTGCGTTTGTCGTGGATCAAGACTAAGATCCAGACTTTTAATGGCTTCCTGGACTCGGCCATCAGAAGTGTATCTGAAGTGTTGAACTTCTAGATGCATTCACTTATCTTGGCAGTGACATTCATGTCTCTGGGTCCTCAGCCTTTGAGATCGAGAGATGCCTGGGAAGAGATAATGGAGTCATGAGGTCATTGGACAGAGATGTTTGGCAATGCCGATATTTTTGCAAGAGAACGAAGGTCCAAGTCTTTAAGGTACTGGTGCTTCGTGTCTTACTGTATGGTTGTGGGACATGGATGCTAATCAGTGACCTAAGGCAACAGCTGGATGTCTTTGGTACCCGGTTTCTTCAGAAGATCTTTGGATACCACTGGTACATTCATATTGTTGCTGTATTGGGAGATGACACTCCAGCTGTGTCAACAGTGCAAAATTGGTCAGGTAACTTTAACATGGGTGGAGCAAGCATTGAAAATAACCCAAGATTGGGACAGTCTGCAACTTCTAGCACAGAGGAAAACTCAAATCTGTTCACCACATGATAATGGAGGACAGGCAATTGTCTATCACTGGGATAGCTACAGTTATGCTACTGGAATCTGCCATTCGTAATTTGAGAACATTCTACATGAAGAACTTGGAATGTCAATGGTTTCCGCTCAGTTGATGCATCTTCTATCTAAACCGTGAATAAAAGTAGGCCAGGTGCATTATGTAAAGAGAAAAATTGGAGAATTGTGAACCTAACCCAGCTAATTTATTGAATGTTTCTTAACCCAGGATGAGTGCTAGATCCATAACTTTCAGCCAGAGAGAAAGAAAACATGGAAATATGTCCTCACCAGCTCAGAAGAAGGCCAAGATGATTTGCAGGAAAGATGATTGCCTCACTTTCTGGGAATCATATGACAAAGTCTTGGAACTACCTTCCAAAGAGTCACGCCATAAATGGAGAGTACTGTGCCAGCTCGCCGAAACAGCTACATTGGGCTTTCAAGACCTAACACCCAGGAATGCTGACAACATTTTTTTCCTTCAGGACAATGCCCCAGCTCACATAGTTGCTCTATGTGACTGTAACTTCCACCTGATTGACCACCCACCAAATTAGGCCCTTCCGAGATCTTCATTTCTCAAATGAAGAATATAGAAAATAACAGATTTTTTTCCCAGAACTTGGAGAAATCACTTTACCACATCAGACAACCACCAGTTTAGAGATACGCTGAATCTGTAGTACATTCTGTATTTAAATAACATGGGCACTGGGTGTGATTAAGACAACTGCGTTGGGTGGAAATTAGCGACGACCCTTGCACTGCATTAGATAGGGCCCTATATAGCTTGATAATATCTTGACAAAATGTAAAGTCAGTGCTTTTCTTGAAATTTGTTGCGTTTATTTGGAGCAAGTATTAAGTCCTACAGTCAGATCCATAAGTAGTTGGACAGTGACACAATTTTTGTAATTTTGCCTCTGTGCACCACCACAATGGAGTTGAAATGAAACAAACAATATGTGCTTGTAGTGTAGACTGTTACCTTTAATACAAGGGGTTTAACAAAAATATCACATTAACCATTTAAGAATTACAGCCATCTGTATCCATAGTTCCTCCATTCTCATAGCTCAGAAGTAATTGGACAAAAGAAATCTCAGGATTATTTTAATACAAATCATCACTTTTGCAGACAGTTTTCTTGAGACAAGTCAGGGGCTGGATACATGAACATTTCCAATTATGCAGATTTTGAGGGCTGCGTGATGCATATATGTGGTCGTAGGAACAGGCTTCAAATTATTCTAGATATCAGAGCCATGATGATGTCACATCTGCCA
>OMMV01204149.1:0-11662 GCA_900302635.1 Chatrabus melanurus
CGTATTACTTAAAGATTGTCTTTTTTTTTAAGCACAGTGCGTTTGTTGGTGACTGTAACTTGAATCATAACCTGAACAACTAGAAAGCACTCAGAGAGCGCAAACCTCCGCCAAGGCAGTTCAGTCCCCCATAATGTGGAGATGTTCTTTTCCAGCAGACGGACTTCTGAGAACCCAATGATAATGCCAGCATAAACCATTTTGGTAGAGATTAATATCCAACTCAATTAATAAATCTTTTTTTTTTTATATCCCAGATTTACATGATAATCCGGATCACCACCAAAATCTAATCGATTGGTCCTTGGGCCATTTCCCACTTATCCTGAAAATTTCATCAAAATTGGTCCATAACTTTTTGAGTTATGTTGTGGACAAACAGACAGACAGACAGACAGACAGACAAACAGACAGACAAACGCCGGCAAAAACATAACCTCCTTGGCGGAGGTAATAACTGTATCCATGTATAAGTGTAACAGGCACAGAAACAGGTCATTTGTTAAAGAGATGATTTGGGGGTTTTGTTTGTTTGTTGGTTTTTAGGGTGATGCATCTCAGGGTCTATGGAGTATTTTTGGCTACAAACTTTAATATCCAGTTTTAAGACACCTGATGATTTATATGAACTTGGAGAACAGGCGGATAAAACGACCTTTAAAATAATGCATCACATTTTTGGTATACGTGATAAATATGTTCAACTCGCATACAAGCTAACACAAATCCAGGTGTCCCAAGTAGATAATTACCAAAGTGTTTATTAATACGTGCGCTGTTTACTGCGTCTAGTCTTTGATTCCAAAAACTGTGTGGTTAAATGAATTAAAATAACCCTTAAATCTACAATGTCAGAATGAAGCCGTTCTTCCTTTCTCGCAGGGTTCTCCACAACTACATGCTGTGGCGCATCGTGGCGGCACTCAGTGAACATCTGTCGACCGCCTTCCGCAGCACCATCCACGAGTTTTCTCGGGAGATTGATGGCACCGAGCAGCAGCTGGAGCTGGGCAGACTCTGCCTCACCCAGGCCAACAAACACTTCGGCATGGCCCTGGGAGCCCTGTTTGTCCAGCAGCACTTCTCCTCGCAGAGCAAGGCCAAGGTGTGGTTCGGGGAATGTGTAGATGGCTGGTGGTACGGTTAACGTAATGACGCTAATGTGCAGGAAAGTTTGGAAACTTCAAGAAGTATGATGTATGAAACGTTGTGATTCCATTAGCTGCGCTGATGGAATTCAACCGGCTTCCTAGAAAGGCAGCCACAGTTTTTCACTAACGGGTAGGTGACAGCTTTGGCAACAAAGAAAAGCTTTCACAGTCCGCTCCAGAGGTATCGGAAAAAGCACATTCATTTTTTTTCCCCTATATACTCAAGACGTTTGGGTCTGAGATCAAAAGATGAATATGAGAAGACGGTTTCGAATGTCAGACTTTAATTTCTGGTATTTACAGTCAGGTCCATAAGTATTTGGACAGTCACCCAATTTTTGCAATTTTGCCTCTGTACTCCACCACAGTGGAGTTGAAATGAAACAATAAAGATATGCTTGTAGTGTAGCTTGCCAACTAGCGTTGTCTCGGTGTCTTACCTCGCTAGTCTCCTTCTTGCACAGTCCCTCAGTTTTTGAGAACTGCCAACTCCAGAGAGATTTACCACATAATAGCATAATTCCATAATGCCGTAATTCCTAAATGTTTTTGTTCAGCGCCTTGAATGAGAGCTAAAATTCTACACCACAAGTACATCTTCATTGTTTCATTTCAACTCCACTGTGGTGGTGGTGTACAGACGCAAAATTAAAAAACTGTCAGCAGCCTAACACTTATGGACGTGACTGTACATCGAGATGTGTTATCAGACCCTCCAATTTTTGTGTGAACAAAAGTATTGTGATCCAGGTGTGTCCTCTCAGCTTGATTTCTAAACGTTAAATAAATCTGAACGTTGACTCTTGGTTTTAACCTTCGGTGTAATCCGTGGAGACTGCAGGGGCTCTATTTTCCACTCTGCGCAAACCGGCATACAGCGCAACCTGAGTGTTATTGTTAGTTTCCACCTGACGCCTGATGGGTTTTCACGGCCTGCATTCACGTCCTCTAAATCATGAGTCCACTTGCATTCGTGTGAGCGTAGCAGTGTGCGATATGACGATTAGAGTTGTCACTAACGACTATTTTTCTATCAATTAATCTATCGACTGTTTTTTTAAACCAATTAGTCAATTACGTAATCTAAATGATTAAAGAAAAATAAATAAATAACAGTATAATTTGCAAGACTTCAAAAGTAGCCCAATTCTGCTGAAAACCGCAGACCTGGCAACACTGCTCCAACACTAAAATAATGGAGTTTGAAACATTATTGGCTTTGTGGATTATTTCAAGAGGTTTTTCAGCCTTGACGGCCTCTCACATGCCTAGCATGATAAATTATGCAATACAGGATTTATCAATCCATCGTATTTCTCCATATTTCATCTAAAAAAAACAAAAAACAATATTTTGAAATGTTAGGTGGACTGATACAAAATGTGGTACATTCTAAGTTGTTTATCAAATCTAGATGTAAATACCAGGAAATGAAAGGTGACATTCCAAACTGTCTTCTCATATATGTTTTGGACTTAAATCCAAATGTCTTAATAGCAATGAAAAAAAAATTGGCTTTGTCATTCCAATACTTTCAGGGGACTGTAGTTCTAATGCTGCTGTCACACTGTGACTGATTGAGGAAACGTATGTGTAATAGATTGAAATAATCTGTCTGGTGCCAGAAATCACTTAATTCGTTGGTCTCCGGTGGATTTGGGGCTCTGATGGACGGATAAGTACAGGATATGTAACGGATAAAGTGGACAATGAGCGGACAACCACCGAATGTGTAGCAACTTTACCGATGGATGCAAACGGATGACGAACCGATAAAACAAATGTTTACCGAATGTCCATTGGCAAGGTAACAGACAAAATGCACAACAAACATCTAAGCACAGGTCATGTGACGGACTCGAAACGGCCTATAAATACAACGGACTGGCCACCACACATATGCACCATTCCTACGCTTCTCAGCGATTCACATCTCCACTTTCTCTTTCTATCTTTCATTTCTTTCATTTTATTTGCCCTGGTGGAACGCCAGAAAGTAGAACACCGTCCGCTTCTTACCCGGCAGTTATCCTTTATTTTCACGGTCCTTATACTGTACTTATCCTGTCATCATGCATTTTGTTCGGTTTGACTGGTTGCCGTCCGCTGTGCCATCCATTCCTCATCCGCTGCGCCTCCAGTATATGTGCGCTAGTCGACCGTTTTATCCGTTCCATGTTCAGTGTCCTCGGGTCATACAAATGGACAACCAGAGGATAAGAACGCATGAGTACCGTAGAAGTAACGAACAAGTACAGGACAAAACGCATAAGAAAAGGGAAAACAAACGTACAAACACCGGGGAAGCTCTCCGTCCGATGTCCGCTCAAAGTTTTGAACATGCACAAAACTTTTCAACAGAATATCAACGGACAAGGAACGCATTTAATGAATGAGGAAAGGACTTGTACAGGACAAAAACGGACACGAATGGATATCAAAATTTCATATCCATTACAAATACGTTTCCTCATTCCGTCACAGTGTGACAGCAGCTTAATGAAATACACATAAGACATGGACAACCTAATAGACTCACACTAGTTTTCCCAGTTTGGTGAGAAATCAATGAAATGTTAACTTTTGAGTAACTGAATACCAATTCATCAAGCCATGATAAAAAAAGTTCACATTTCATATAACACGTTGAAAAAAAATTGAGTTCAGCCCATCTACGGTGTACTTTTTGACCTTCATATAGGGACAAATTTCATAAGCACTCCAGATCAGGCATGTTTTTGTCATCATATTCATTTCCAATAGTCACGCTGACTTTTATGGGATGTGGATATACAAGTCCCACAAGAACACAGTAATGGACATTTGTGGCTTTGCCATCAACAGGTATTTCACAGACGTTTGTTTTACATTTTTCTGAGTAAGATTTGAGGAGCAGTTCTGCAGTGGGATTGAACCGCATATCAAGCTGTAACTACCAAATCATTACTTAATAAACGTGTCTACGGTATTATTAGTCAAAAAATATATGCAGTAATGAGCAATTTAGCTGCAATTTCCATTGACCGCATAATAAGTACTTGAACAGGAGTCTCAATAATGTGAAACCACTCAGCTTTCAAATAGGAAAATCCATAAAACAGATCTTGGCATTGACTTCAATCTGTATAAGTGTAGCCTACTGTTACTACTGTATTTTATCATTTTGACTACTTCGGGGATGCCGGTGTTTACAACAGTGTTCTCTTACATTTCTCCACTGTGAGTGAAGCTGTTTGGTTTTGATGAGATTGATCATCTGATATGTCAAAATTCCAGTTATGTCGTTTACAACTTTGTGCCCGTGACCACTGCCGTTTTGTTTCTGTTTTGCTCTGGGCCGAAGCCAATCTTTCTCCAGTTTTCCACCTCTGCCCTTCCATCATCTTTGGTGCTTTTCTCTTTCACGTTTGTCCTTCCTTCATCATTTTTCCTCTGTGCAACCTTATCCAAGTCTCGTGTCCATTCTGTGACATGGAGATATTGTTTCCAATGGGAGCTCCAACCTCCGTAACCTCACATCTCTTTATTTAAGCCCTTCACCTCCACCTCACACACTTGAGCCGACAGCGAGACTCATTTCCTCTTCTCCTGTGCACACAAATTGTTCTAGGTACCAAATATCGGGACTAAAAACTCTGCACACCTGACCACACTGCATCAGTTGTAGGTTGTAATAACTGCATGCATCATGTTAAATGCTTGGTCTCAAACTCTTAGGGTCCTATCTTGACCATCTATGGTGCATAATCAATGCCACATAGCGCAAGTGCATTTGGGGCGTATCCAACTCCACTTTGATGCATAATATGAGTGCAAAATAGGGTACAGGGTGAAAAGGGGTTTGACTTATTTGCTTAATTGCTTGTAAAATAGTTAAATTAACCTTTAAATAAGGTTTTCTGTCCTGCCAAAACAAGCCTATGGACATACATGTAGTACAAATAATATTACAGAAATAAAATCACTGTGTTAGCATCCAATCCATCTATAAAGTAAACTCGCCGTGCTCTTGATCTTCATGTACAGTCCTTTGAACGGTATTTCACATTGCCCACAGACATGATGCTGCTTACCTCTGTATAGAGACGAATTAATAAGTCTCAGAAGTTGCGATGAACTACAGATCTCTCGAGAGTGCACCCCATCTCTGCCCAATGTGTACTTGTAGAGGCTCCAGCCTTACTAAATAATTTGATCCAAGTTCAATTCAACTCTTTGGATAAATGACACAAGTGTGCGTCAAGCCACAAGTCTTTCAATCAAAGCAAGGTACAGTATGTCTGTTACTGTTGTTCTGGGATTTTACCAGGTAAAAATCTGACATCATTTCAGAGCCAATTACATGTCAGTGCAGGTTTGTCCATTAACCATAGGGTTGTTGGGTTCAATCCTCATGAATGTGGGAAAACAAGAAGAAGAAAATCAGGCATTGATATTTTTGCTGCTGAGTCCTAATTTTTTCTGGCTAATATCTGATTCAACTCCAAGTGTCAAGTCTGTCTTTAAAAAAGAACGTAGCCACAATTTCATGTCGTCTCAGTTGTTCAGTCATTGTCAGATATACACTAATTATTTGAGATAATTACAATTTGAATGTTATATCGTGTTGTAGTTCAGACTAGGGAGTGTACGCTGGTGCTATGCATTGCCACATCTACCACATTACAGAAACACCCTGGGTCCTGGATGGGAACCACCCAGGCAGACAACAGAGCCAAACCCACCTCTCAAAAAAAAACCATCTATCTGCCACAGCCAGGCGAAATGTGGGCCTTCCCTTGGCCCTTCTCCAACCGCTGGGGTCCTCAACACTTAGGCACCTGCATGCTGGATCATGCTGATAGAAAAGCGGAACATGGCCAAAATGTCATAGCTGATGTTCCCTCACAATGCAAGTGATACTCTTCATCTTGGTCTCCCCAAGTAACCATTCATGTGACACAAAGTCATTCCCACTGTACCCAATGATCCTCCAAAGAGACCTACTACCAAAGATCTCGTCATCAACTTTGGGCACTGGTTAGCGTACAAGTATCACAAGCATACAGTAAGACAGCTAGCACCAGGGCCCAAAAGACTTGGTGCTTTGTTCTCCTGCAAAGATATCAGCATCAACAAACACCTCTGTCCAGTGACGTCATGACTCCTTGAGCTCTTCCCAGGCGTCTCTCAATCTCAAATGGCGAGGGCCCAGAGACATGAACGTCACTGCTGGAATAAGTGAATGTCTCTACAAGTTCAACACTTTCACCGCATACAGATACACTTCTGATGGCCGAGTCCATGGTCATTGAAAGCCTGGATCTCAGTCTTGATCCAGGACCATCGCAAACCCACACACTCCGATTCCTCACTCAGCTTCTCAAGTTGTAGAATCTGACAATATCTGCTGTACTGCAGTTTGTTTATGGTGGTTTTAAAACTATTAATGATTTGGATTTGGCAGCGCTAACAAGTTACAACTTCTTCTAACATGATGTGAACTCCCTCCAGGTACAGGAGCTGGTGGAGGACATAAAACACTCCTTGGACCTCCGACTGCAGGAACTGGACTGGATGGATGAAGCCACCAAGGATGCAGCCCGAGCAAAGGTTTGAGTCAAACCCAGTCTCTGCATGACGTACAGGACTGACTGGCAGATGTGATTAGTATTTGAAAAGGATTTAATTCTTTCAATCCAGAATTTGATTGATTGATAGGTTAGATGGAAGTTTGTGATAGAATACATCAAGGGCTTGACATTGAGAAGTGAGGATCGACTAATCCGGATCTCTCTCTGGTGCCGATTTAGGTCTGCACTGCAAGATATCCCTCCTAATACTTTTACAATCTGAGGTTCTAATCCTTTTAGTGGGCTATGCTGAATATCAAGAGCTTCCATGTAATCCTATTACAATGGCTTTGCTTGATTAGCTGACGAGGCTGTGGATGGCTGTGCGTTGGCCTTCAAACAAATGTGCATATCTGAATGATTTGGGTGGTTATTAGTTACTGCAAGTAAATGTGGGGGTGATGTTGGACAGGTTTAGTTCCTTAAATGCTATCATCCTCTCCTCCTCCTTCTCTCTCTCTCTCTCTCAGCTGAAGCACATGATGGTGATGACAGGATATCCAGATTTCCTGCTCAAACCTGAGCTCATAGATCAAGAATATGGGGTGAGTCATATGCCTCGTATTTCACCCGTTGCTATCCAGTCCTCAGCACTCGCATCAAACACACAAATTCAATTTCCCAGCATCCCTCCCTCTCTCTTTGTCTCTGGACTCCTTTTCCATCACAGTAAATGGATTGTTTTCAGACAGAACAAAAACATGTCATGTGCAGAAGTGAACGAGCTTCAGACACACTGCTTAGACCAATCAGCTCGAGTCACAGCATGCAATACTGTGCAAAGGTTTTAGGCCCCTGACAATTTTGATTTTCATTGTGTTTGAGTGTTTCTTCTTTCTTTCTTTATTTTGTATTCTAATGAGAAACCAATTCAAAACTCTTTTTGAAGAAATTGCCAACTACATGACAACACAAAAGTAGCTGTTCAACATGTTGAAAATATTTTGGCAATTGCCGACGTACCTGTTGCTTCATTGGAGACTGGTAGAGAAAGTTAATATCTGCTACAACCAAGGTAGGTTCATGGTGTGGAATGCTGTGCTGCGTTTGAGGTTCGCTACCAAACTCCGGGAACGTGATTTTCGGTGACGTGTGGCCACTTTTTTCTCCCTTTCACCTCATTCACCAATGGCTGGGGCAAACATCATAGTGTGACTGCGCCTTTAGCCACCGTGCTGCCTTGTTTGGTTCAGACTTTTGTTATTGTGTGCACTCGCACAGCCTGTCAACAGTGACTGCAATAAACCAGTGTTTTATCTACCTTTGTTGTGGTTCTCTGCTTTGGGGTCTCCAGTTGTGCCATTACATAAATGTCCCAAAACCTTTTGCACAGAAGTTCATATTATATGAAGAAGAAGCCCTATATAGGCCTTGAGGCCTGTTTATGTCCGGATTCCGTAGCGTGAAGTGAATGAGAGTCTACAACTCCCCCTGGACGGGACGCCAGTCTGACTTTAGGTTGCTACCCCAGCTAAAGGCGCACACGTTTGGGCTGACGAATATGCACGTCAGTGATCACCAGCCTCTGCTGGCCTTCGGCAGTCTTCGGCAGCACTCGTCGGTGTTCGCTGATGAACGTCAACCGCGTCCACATTTTTCAACATGTTTAAAATTTCTCAACGTACTTGTGGTTACGTAGGAGACCGTTACAGACCGTAGATCGTGGCTACGTGCATGTTGCGCGCGATCGCCCTCGCTAGCCTGTGGTACCGGTCCACCCCTCTCAGCAGATTCCACACACATATGCAAACATTCATTTATTCCAATAAAAACCCAGTGAAGTGTCCTCGTCTTCACTCCCTCTGCAGTTTGACGTGGATGAAAAGACCTACTTCAAGAACATCCTCAACAGTATCAAGTTTAACATCAAGCTGTCAGTCAAGAAGATCCATGAAGAAGTGGACAAGACAGCGTGAGTACAGTTTTACATCGGCTCACACTACACACTACAATAGCTGTCGTAGCTCATTGACACGCTACACAAAGCAATTAAAGAAGGTTAATACAAGTGAAACACAACCTCAGCTCAGCCAGCTGCAGCACACCACAGCCCCTGTACTTACACCCTGTGTGACAAATATTTTTCAAACGCCTAACGCTGTGCACGCCGTGTTTTTAGAGAGCCACTAAATTAAAGCAACAGATACCAAATTTACGTGTAAATGAAGGAGGAAGTCTATTTGATTTACTTAGTCTGGTCCATAAGTGTTTGGACAGTGACGATTTTGCACACTGCCACAATAAAGTTGATATGAAACAATCGAGATGTTCTTGTTGTGTAGACATAAAAAGCAGAGATTCCCAAAGTGTAGGCCGTGGCCTCCTGGTAGGCCACGAAGGAGATGCAGGCGGAGTGCGAGAAGTCATTAAAAATAAATAAGTAAAAATGTCTTATTTTCAATTTTGTAATAAAGTTTAAAATTACCCCAAAATATTTATGATTACTTTTAAAATGCAATCAGAAATAATTTAAAAAACACGGCATTTACACTGCATGTTATTCATTTGTCTGACTTAACATAATATGTATATCGAAATACTTGATCTAATCTCATGTGTCAAACAAAATTGTGGTTAAGGTTTGGGTGGGCAGAGCTTCAGATTTCAAAGTGGGTCGCGCCGTTCTTCAGTTTGGGAATGGCTGTTTTAGAGTTTGACTTGTAGAGTTTTCTTTAAACAAGTCAAGGGATGGATACATTTATACATTTCCAAGTCACTGAATATGTCTTGGACTTCATTTACATCAATCATTAATCCTAGAACACTAATGTTGGGAGATTTCTACCCACGCCATGGGTGGTTACATGATATCCTCACTACACTTTAGTGTTCTAAGGTTAAGAAATACAACCAGTATGGTACTGTGTAGTAAATCTGTCTGGAGTAGGAAGTTCTCAAAAACTGAGTGACCGTGCAAGAAGGAGACTGGTGAGGGAAGCTACCAATACACCCACCACAACTCTGAAGGAGATATAGGCTTCTGTGTCTGCAAATGGAAAAACTGTGCATCGTGCAACTTTTGTCTGTTGCATCACCAGTGATACAGCTTCATGGTGAAGTAAAATTTTGCCAGAAGGCACATGGGTGACTCAAGCCTAGATTTGATCCATTTTCTTGTATGAAAATTCTTCTCTGTAAAAGTGTACCATGAAGCTGTGATAGGTGGTGCGACAGACGAAAGTTGCACCATACAGTTTCTCCCATCACAGCCACAGAAGTCTGTAAGTCCTTCAGAACTGTCATGGAAGTCTTGGTGGCTTCCCTCACTAGTCTACTTTTTGCACGGTCACTCAGTATTTGAGAACTGCCTATTCCACACAGATTTACATACAGTAGCATATTGTTTGCATTTTCAGCCAGGCTACAGTAGAGTGCTGAGGGATATGCAATTCATTAAACGAAAAAAAAAACAGCCCAGTATCGCTGAATTGAGTGCCTTTGTTATGACAATGCATTACAGTTACATTAGTATTCCAAGGTGCAAAACAACTGTATCATTAGCCCATAGACTACGCCCTGAAGAGTTAAATCACATAGTCTGCCATTATCACAAAAATATAAAACTTTCATAACTCACTCTGCTTTGTCTGTGGGAAAATAAATTAAAAAGTGAATAAATTTGTTCTCCTGCTTCCATTTGTCTCCCTACCATCTATGCAGTATCAGGTTTTCATTCCTCCAACAAGGACATCTTAAAGTTTCTGAGGTAGTCAGAGGGATTTGTGTGTGTTTGTGAATTGGTGTGGTTTTAAGTGGATTACCATAAAGGAATTATCGGTTTAGCTCACTGCAAAAATGCAAAACCTTACAAAAGCATATTTGTCTAATTTCTGGACAAACTATCCAATCTACACACAATATAACACAAAATCACTTAAAGCTACAATGTGAAGGATTTAGTGTCATCTAGTGGTGAGGTTGCAGATTGCATTATGCCGTCACCGGTCATGATTTTGTTTCCTGTCATGTTTTGGCTTCTTTGGCGACAAGGATTCACGCTCCCCTCAGCTTCTCTTGTGATAAACAATATGTATGATTCTCCATTTCACAAAATTGAGGGTTATTGAGGGTTCTCAAACTTGTTAGCCTGCACTAGCAACCAGTACACAGTGTATAGGGGAGCAACTACTGATTCCTTTTCTTAGTTCTTCAGTCTTCCGGCCGCGCTGCAAAAATCCGAAAGACGGAGTACGTATGTCCCTATTAGGCTAATGTGTCAACATGGCGGTGCAACATGGCGGCCTCCAAGAGGGGGCCCGCTTCCATGTAGATATTAAGCGCTCATTCTAAGATTATGAAAACACATTGATTCATTGTTGCAGGTAATTTATATACTAATGAACAGATGGTTTTGAGTGCTATATTCCATTTCTTCAAATAAACAACCGTAAATCCCACACACTGTAGCTTTAACCTTCTTAATTGTAATTTAATATGAATAGGCAAAGCCTAAAAAGAGAGCGCAACATTCCCTGTGCGGCGAGTGCGGGTGATTAAAGAACGAGATGAAAGTATAAATGAAGCCAAACATTTTTCTATTTTTTGCGGGATTTACAAAAGCGTGTTTGCGTTCTAAAAAATAGTAAAATGTTTGGCTTCGTTTATTCTGTGGGTCGCGTACACGTCACTTCCGGTTTTCTCGCGCGATCACGTGACTCGCCGGCGTGAAAAAGTTTGCGCGACACTGAAATGTTTAACGTTTCAGTGTAAGTCGATGATTGTTTTTTTGCGTTTTTAACAAGTATTTTTTGGTCATTTTCATCTTCTGTGGAATATATCCCATCATGCGTCGCAACCGTGTCATGTGACTCCCGAGTGAAAATGGCTGATCGTCATCATCATGCGTCGCGTCGCAAAAATGGCTGATCGTTATGGGCAAAATCTCAGGCAACATGATTT
>OMMV01204167.1:0-12718 GCA_900302635.1 Chatrabus melanurus
AGCAAGAGAGAGGACATGTGTGTGTGTGAGTCACCCAACCCTGGGCCTCGATTTCAGGTCACACAGATGTCCAACAGATGTCAAAGTCCGAGGACAACAATGTTCCGAACGCACCGATCCCTCTAATCTTTCCGATTCTTCCAAAATCACAGCATAAAAGTTGTCACATGTGCGCAGTCATTTCTCGAAGGTTAATCACGGGCTAATCTTCAAAAGCAGGCACCGTATCGTGCTCCGCCAGACTGCCAACTTTCAGAACTTCTTAGCAGCAGCAAAGTGGGCCAGTGAGCGGAGACGGAGAGGAAGAGCTTTGAAAGAGAAGCCAGCAGCAGCAGAGGGTCCTCACTTTGAATAAAAGAAGACCATTCGTGGTTAATAGCATTTATGTGCCACCTTTTTTTAACTCTGCTTCGAAGCAATGTCGTAGGCAGACACTTAAACTGACAGAGAGAGAGAGAGAGAGAGAGATTTTAGTCTACGGTCAAACAATATTCCCTCAGGGTGCCCATTCAGGGCGACGTCAACAGCTCCGGTCCTGGTGAATGAGCGTGAAAGGAAAAACCAGAAAGAAGAGTTAACACACAATGAAACGGGCCTCTGTTTTCCTGCTGATCACGATTAAAGGGCACAGAAGAAAGATACGAGGCCCGTCATTGTGTGGGGCGGAGTTAGAGAGCCAGAATGTGACCGCCCACCCCTCCCAGCCCACTGAGACCCACACTTGACCTACAGGTCAACAGCATTAACGTTTCAATACGGTTGTCCTGTCGTCACACGATTCAGTCCGGTAGATTGTCATTTTATTTCATTGCACCTGTGCACATGTCGGAGAACAGGTTTTTAATTTCAGTCACAGGAGGATTACGCACTAAAATCCACAACCAGGAGCATATAAATATAGTTAGCAAATGCAGCTTTTTTTTCCCTAGTTCCACCAGCATGGATAGAAATGTTTAGATGAGAAATAACATGCACAATGCCTATAAAAAGTACTCCCCCCCTTTGGGCTTTTACATGTTTTTATCACCCTGAGCATGTGGCGAGCAGGGTATTGTAATCGCTCCTGTGTGTGTGTCTGTGTGTGAACAAAATAACTAAAAAACAGCTGGACGAATTTTCATCAAACTCGGTGGGAATATTACTTGGGTTAGTGTGTCCAGTTGATTAACTTTTGGAACAGATTGGTCAAAGGTCAAGGTCAAGCAAAACATAACCCAAGAACACGTAATATTTGTGAGTGATTGGTACAACTGACTTCATGATGAAGTCACAAAGAAGTCAAAATATGAAGTCATATATAGGACAAAAAAAACTCTTATGTGCAGGGTATGCATCAGCCCTCTGATGCCTCTCGTTTAATTATTTCATAACATAAAACCAAAATCCAAGCACTCTTCTCTTTACACAAATAAATATAAAAATAATCCACAAGCTCAATATGGTAAGTAGACTGAATTTCTACGACACGTTTCTATCTAAAGCAGACACTCAAAGTACAGTGATGCCACACACACACACACACACCCAATGTCAGCTCAACTGCACATCAGGAATTAAGGTCCTTGCCCAAGGGCCATTGGTGATTTTCCAGGGGACAGGGATTCGAACCAACGATCCGCTGCTCAGAAACCTCTTTTAATATCGCAAAACTAGAGCCCTTTTTACAAATGCACTTTAGTAAGTAAATTTTCCTGCACATGAGCAGCGCTGTGGTACGTTTAAATGAGACCATCAGGTACAGTGAAAAATAAAAGTTGAAACAGCAAACAGACCCAAATAAGAGAGGACAGTAGGGGGCGCCCTCTGCACTAGAAGACACATGACTAAAGTGCTAGCTGTTGCTGAAGTTTAACGCTGTACGCCGTCTCTGTTTTAATGGCGGTTGGAGGGGGGGGAAAAGCCAACATGATGACGCGGGCAGCGGAACTAAAGCGAGCTTATAAATAGAAGTTACCTGATGTAACGTCTAAATGACTTAAATCATCACCTTTACATCCTGTTTGACTGAGATGATACGAGAACAATTTCAAGTTACTAAATATCCACTGGAGTTCAGTTAAATCAAAAATTAGGACGTGGAAAGTGTACAGCACAGTACGGCAACTCTGCTGAGAGCCGGCCATCCTCAACAACTAACTGCATAAAGAAAAAGAAACCACCAAGATGCTCATGACAACTCTAAAGGCGTTACAAACTTCAGTGGCTGTGATTGGAGAGGCTGTGTACGCAACAACTTTTGTCTATTGCTTAATCAGTAACTGTTTTATGGTAAAACAGAACAGAGAAGTCGTGTTTTTTAAGTGACAGTGTGGTAACGCAGTTCTCCGCAACTGCTGACTGAGAATAAAGTACATCCAAAACAATAGTGTGACCTTGAGCCTCAAAAGTACCCTAATTTTTCTAGCGTCTTTTACATATGGGCAATTTGAAAAGTGCAACTTAACTTTTTTTAAATGACTGAGCAGTGTCTTTGTTTTCTCGAATTGCTTAGAAAGAAAAAAGTAAGCCAATAACAGCAGCATGACTTTAAGCTTTAAAAGGACCAAATTTTTCAGGAGCCTTTTAAACACGGGCAGTTTGAAAAAATGCAGTTTCAGTCTTTTTGAAGTGACAGCATGGACATTGTTCTCTGTAAACAATGACAGAAAAAGGACGCCAAAAAAGCAGAACAACCTTGAGCTTGACCTTGAGCTTCAATAGCTCCCCAATTTTCTAGAGACTTTTAAATATGGGCAAGTTGACAAGTGTAGCTTAACTTTTCTTAAATGACGAAACAATAACATTACTCTCTGTAACCACTGAGCAAGAAAGAAGTAAGTCAGTAACAAGCAGTATGACCTTGAGCTTTAATAGGACCAAATGTATCAGTACCCTTGTAAACATGGGCAGCTTGATACTTTCAGTTTTTGGAGTGACAGCGCAGTAACACTGTTCTCGGTAAATGATGACTAAGAAAAAAGGCACGATGACAGTTGAGCTTCAATAGTGGCCAAATTTATCTGGAAACTTTTAAATATAGGCAAATTGATACGTGTAGCTTGACTTTTGTTAAATGATGGAGCAGTAACATTGCTCTTTGTGTGTGCTGAGTAAGCAAGAAGTAAGTTAGTAATAGCAGTATGACCTTGAGCCTTTTAAAATGGAAGGTTGAAAAACACAGCCTCTCTCTTTTTGCAGTGACAGCAAGACCAAAATCAGGAATACGACCTTGAGCTTCAATAGCACTCTAATTTATCTGGAGGCTTTTAAATATGGGCGAGCTGAAAAGTGTAGTTTGAATTTTTTTTTTAATGATGGATCAGAAACATTGTTCTCTTTAACAACTAAGCAAGACAAATGTTTGTAATAACCTTAAACTTCAATAGCACCCTAATTTGTAGTAGAGAATTTTGCCTATAGGTATTTTGACAAGTGTAACTTGAGCTTTTTAGAAATAACAGAGTGGTACTATCATACTCTGTAACCATGTGCCTCAGAAAAAGCAGCAGTATGACCTTGAGCTTCAATAATCTAATCATATATCCAAAGATGACTAAATACAAGCAATTTGAAAAGCATTTCAATTGGACGGTTGTTGAAGTTTGTCTCAAGGGTAAAAAAGAAAAAAAACTTGTATATGTCAACCATCAGTTGCATTTACATTTTTTTTTCTTTTGTTTTGTTTTGTTGCACATCTCCCTCAAAATACAAGTGCACACGATTTCCCAAAGCATTGTCAGAAAACATTCTGTGCTGGATACTTTGTGCAGATGTGTTCAATCCAGCAATCATAGAAAATATCAGTAATTGACCCACATTAGATTCATGCACAAATGTTCATTTGTCGTTTCAGCACCCGACAGAACAAGAGCATAAACGCAGTGACCTCTAATGTGCCGCCTGCAGTCCTGACAGCGGTAATCAGAGAAGCCACATAACGGTTAATAATGTAGTTAACTTTTACATCACCGTCCCCTCCCCTAAAGCTGCTCTACAAAACACATATTCTCGCTCTCATCACCACCCCCACTCAACGACCTCGCCGTCATCCCCTCACACTCACCCACTCAGTCCCTCGCTCTGATTGCACGTATACAAACACGCACGCAACACATTTGAATTGCAAGTGAGCTCGCTCCTCGCTGCCACAGAGGGAGCGACTGAAAGAACGGGCGGGATAAAGGAAAGCAGGACCGGATGACATTCGCACAGTGTTTGGCACCTGTGAGGGAGCAACAGGATTGGCGAGGAGGGTGAGAGGAGCTGGGACGGCCCTGGAGGGACGCCTCGGCCCTGGAGAGACACCTCCTGAAGTGAGGAGCCGCATCCCACGGGAGATGGAGTGAGTGGAACACCAGACAACAACCTGCTGTCGCTCCTCCTCTCCATCTCCATCCTCACGCTCATTTGATCCCATCCCTCACTCCCTGCACTGGAGAAGGAGCGCTTGCACTGAGAAGGTAAGGAGATGCATGCATGCAAACTGCAAACATATAAGTTAATTCTTGATTTAAAAGAAAAAAACAAGCAGAGACAGATGCAGGACACTTATTTGTTGCAGGTGCAGATGTGCTCTGAGCTTCTGCATGTTTAAAGATTGCATTCATTTATTATCTAATATTTTGAAGTGGGACAGCGAGTACAGAGAGCATGATGTCAAAAAGTGCACGACAGAGAGAGTGCAGGGAGGGAATAAGTGCATGTGAGCAAATGAACAAACGGTAAAAAGCATTAATGCATTCAATCAGACTTAAGAGCCCAGTTCCCTTGATCGCTGCATGCGCTGTGAACCTCAGACCAGTTAGTAGTTGGGGACACCAGATCGTGCATCCTGTGAGAACCACCCCGTGCCATTTAATCTGGCCTCAGATAACAGAAGGCAGATGGTCCAGCCACAGCACAGCGAGACAGAAGATAGCTGATACAACGTGCGGACAGATAGCAAACAGCTCTCAACCTGTGCCTGTGAAACTGAGCCTGCACCAACTTCTAAATAAAGTGAAAACCAGCACCGGACAGAAAAAGAAAGAACAGGGTTGAGCCTCTTTAATTAAAACTCAAACAGTACCCAGACTAAACGCAGTCTGGGATTTAAGTAAATGGAAAGAGGCAGCTCGAAGGGGGAAAAAAGGGCTTATAGGAAAGAGTTAGTGGGAGCTTCAAAGCAGGGGAGAGTGTATTTATTTATAGAGGCGGTAGTTAAAGGGTCATATTATGCATTTTTTCAGCAAGCTAATATAGTTCAACATGTGTCTTAAAAACAGATTTTAAAGCGTGCCGGTAAAAAAAAATAGTTCATACAGAGTGAAATAATGCATCCAGAAGAAAAAAAAAATCAGGTCTCTAAGAAACGACCTGATTCTGTGCCTGTTGCTTTAAATGGAAAAGAGCTGCTGCTGGCCACACCCCCTCTTCAAACAGAGGCGTGTCTCTGTCTTTCATACACCCTGTGGGTGTGTCATTCAGATTACATGCTGGTGTACAGCAAAATATGTCCTCTGCAACATAAGTCATCACTGGTCAACTGTGCGTGCGTTATGCACATATGCAACGCATCAAGCTGCTGTCACTGTTGCCAGGTCTGCTTATTATAAGCAACTTTTGGCTTGTATTTTTGGGGGTTTTTCTTGTGAAGTCACATAAATTTGGGGATTCTTTGCTTTGTTTTTTTCCATTCCATTTCCAATAAACTTCAAGCTGTCAAATATCGGCAGCTACTGTAACTCATGCATCACTTTAACACCGTTATTAGTAGAGATATTCTTACTTTCTCTGCAAAGTTGAACAAATAAAATGGTGATTGTATGAATTTGATTAATTTCTGGAAAGATTGTCATCATCATCAATAATAATAATAATAATAACAATAGCAACAACAACAATAATAATAATAATAATACATTTTGGTTATATGTATAGTAATGGAAAACTAATAAAGTGTTTGACAAGTTTGTTAAACAATTTAAGGAGGCTGCTCATTTCGGTCCTCATTAGAAGATCAAAGTCACTTCTTTTGGGTTTGTTCTCACAAGCGTGGTGACTTGTTTCTTTTAGGTAATCTGGCAACACTGGTTGCTGATTTATTTTGCAGTGGTGACTTAGTCTTGATCATCCAACCCTTCTTTGTAACTGCACCTACTAACAATCGCAATACTTACCCTAACCTGCATCACCGAGCCCAATCTTAAACTAGTACAAGGTCTTAGTAAGGTATAATCTACAGTAGCAAGTTTCATCATGATCCATGAAGACCTTGTCGACTTCTCGCATACACGAGGTTTCACAGACTCCCACCCCTGGTGGGCAACTTTTGTTGAACCTTTCGCCGCGCAACAAGTGCGTCACCGTTTCAGGTACATTGCAGCGCCCTCTGATGGTCTGAGGCGTGTCATGCGCCTGTTGTGAGGAGGTCTCACAGACTGGGGGCGAGTCTGGTGGCGACCACACACTGTATATATCCTGGACAAACCCTCCGTGACGTAACCCATAGGTTTTCTGAAAAGCAGGTTTGCAAACAGGTCGGCTCTTGATGTCGCCATCATGGCAGTGCCTGACTCCTCCTAACTTCTAGCCAACCCATAAATGGGAAAAGGGGTGGAGTGTCGGCAAGAGTGCCATGACCTGGACGGGACAAATCTAACCCGAACATGCCCACGTCTCTTGACATTACCGAGCTATCTAAGGCTAATAGGCTAACTCACCGGAATTCGGATGATTGATTCATATGTTTGTGGACTGGGTAGTGGTTCTTATAACGTTTGGCTTGGGTGCAACTATTAAAAACTATGACCGGCATATTTCCTCTATAATCAAGACACTATCACTGTAGCGAACGTCACCAATACCTGCTAATTAGTGCTAACAGGTGCTAACAAATTAAATAATACTGAAATTGCAATGTCAGGAATGGGGAAACTAGCTATAGAGACCAAAACTGTTCCGTACCAGGCTGTAAACATGTTTATTTCTGCTGTAAAGTTTTAATATGGACTTCTATGGGGACTGACTCTCTTTTGGAGCCAGCCTCAAGTGGTCATTTGAGGAACTGCAGGTTTTGGCACTTCCGCATTGACTTCATTTTTCAGCACTGGCGGTTGCCCCTTGGTGGCGACTTACCTTGCTTGACACTGGCTTGGTAGGCGTGTCTCACAGGGCATGCACGTATGTCACAGAAGTCTAAAATGAGATGTTTTAGGCCCCACTTTTTTTTTTGCAGCAGAAAGGTTTCTGAATGCACGGTCATAATACTGTTAGACTTTGACGAAACACCCAAACTATTTAACTGTAACAGGTGGATAGAAAAATTGTTTTTGCAGACTATGACCCCTTTAAGTTCACTAAGTTCTCCTTCTCTGCAAGCCTTGGGAGAATTCAATTGGCCATAATTTACTGAGGAACCATATGCATATTTTATCAGGCAGCGTGTTTTGAAGAAAAAGGCCCACCAAGCTTTTTATTTTTATTTTTATGTGGATCTTCATCTCTATTAAGATTGAATGAGAAAGAGAGAGAGCAGTGAGGGTGTGCAACTGTCTGGTAATATGACACATTAGAACTCATTGGACATGGGGGCCAAAGTAAACACCAATCAACTTCATCGTGCACGGCGGAAACGCCGAAACAAATCCGTGCAAGGTTTTCTTTTCCCTTTCCAACCTTCTCTTTGAGTTGCACTTTGTCATCTTTCTCTCTCATCCTCTAATTACTCCAGAATCCAACATCCTTCCCTCCATTTCCACAGCCATCTTCCTCCCCCTGCCTCCGCCTTCCTCCTATTTCAATTTCCCTCAATCTGTCTCTCTCGCTGCGTGCCTCTTGGTTAAAGCTTTATGGGTTCTTTCTGTGCACGGATAATGAGCAGGCGCCTCTGCACTACTTTGTAGCTGTGCGACGGTTTGTGAGTTTGGTGTCCCAGTGCAAAAAAAAAAAAGACTCAGATGTACCTTCTGTTCCCGCCTCCATCGCTCTGCTGTGATTGTCATCTGATCTGTAGGGTGCAGCACCGACATAAGACGCCTTATTACAGGAAAGTGGGGTGTTTGTGCGGCTTTGAACAAACGCGCTTTCTCTGGGGAGAAAAAACACCAAGACCTGTAATCATCCTGACTGCTATCGAATCAACCTTAACGTGCAATCACATACTCGCACAAAAAGCCAGTGAAACATGCACACACACACACAAAAAGAGAGACAAACGTGCATAAATTGTTGCCGTCTGAAGCCAGTCTGCATGCACCTCCAGGTGTCGTCTGTGCAACTTTCTGCACACGAGCATGGTGTGACTGTATCCTAATAAAATGGCCGCTAATGCCCACCATGTGTGATATTTGCAGAATGAGCCCATTTGAAGCCCCTCACTAAAAATAGAAATGTAGATGTAAAGGCAAGCAAAGGCTTCTGAGTGATATTAGCAGCCCACTTCACACTTTGAAAAGTGGTGTGATGGGTGCTTTTTTTTTTTTTTTTTTTACTGTGTGTCAAACCGCATGCATTCCAGAGTCATATAGCATTAGAATTCCCCCTCCACCCCACCGCATGAATAATTCTGTCTGAATAGGATGAGATGTTTCTTCATATCAGTGAATCATCAGCCGCTGGAACGCTTTAGTGTCTGTGAGAATCGTACAGTAGAAATCTGAGCGAGTCTGCGTTTGAGTGCATTACTGTGTGTGTGTGTGTGTGTGTGTGTTTGTCAGCAATGGAGTCTAATTGATGCTCTCGGCCTTTTTTTTTTGCAGAGTCTGACACGTGGTGGCTGAGGTACAGCAGCGAGACGGGAAAAACTAGGGATGGGACTCCTGTCGTTGTCTTGGTGCGTCGGCGCCGCTTTGGCGCTGTTCTGCAGCACTTCGTGGCCCCAGGTGCACTCGGTTCTGGCGCCTGAAAATGAGGTGCCACTTCGCCCCATCACGTGGTTACCGGAGGGGAAAATGACGGTTGTAAACCTTCCCAAAGGACGAACTCGCAGGTAAGACAAGAGGTAGGACACAAAGCAACTTGGATCCAGTATTTATCCATCTTCCACCGTGCGGCAGTGATCACCGACGCTTTTGAAGCCAAGATCACGTTTCTTCTCAGACAATAAGCCAATGATCTACTCGATGGAAATGCCGATCAATCACTTCATCATCCTGTTATTAGCCTCGCTGTTAAAGCAGGAGGCCATCGTAAGGCCATACCTGTCTGTGGCAATAGCTTCAAAACGCAAAGAGCAATTTCAATCAACTTTGGTCGATAAACTCAGTGGACCATCCTCTCACAACACAGGTCATGACAAGGTCGTAGGTCGAAGGTCAAGGTCAAATCAGAGGTCATCATCTACTGTCTGTGACAATATCTTTAAAATACAAAGAGCAATTTCAATCAAACATGGTAGATAAATTCAGTGGACTGTCCTCTCACAACACAGGTCATGTCAAGGTCATACGTCAGAGGTCAAGATCAATTTAAAGGTCATCGTTTACTGTCCACAGTGATGTCTTCAAAACTCAAAGAGCAATTTCAATCAAATGTGGCAGGTAAAGTCAGTAGACCATCCTCTTGCAACACAGGTCATATCTGGTCATATGTCTAAGGTCAAGGTCAAATCAGAGATCATCATCTGAAATAAATTAATGGCCATATCTCAGGAACTAGAAGAGCTATTAAAGCACAACTTCCTGCATAGACTTCTTCTGCCGGGGCTAATAACTGTATCAGACATCTGAAATTAACGACGTCATGTGATGATGTCAAGTAAAGTTGAAAAATTAACTGATGGCGGTGAGGCAATGCAATCATCTGGTTGCCTTGTTAGCCTGTGAGCTAGGTCAGAATGATCAAAAAGAGATATCTGCCCCAGTTTGAGGAGGAGTGGCCAAGGAGGGAAGCTTTGTTTCTGTGCTGAAGCACAGCACCTTTAAAGACCTTTGCCCTGATGAAGACTCTGGTGAGATGAAACACCGTGGTACTTGCCCTTTTGTTCTTATTAAATATTTTATAGTTTTTTCATTTTAAATCAGAGTGCCTCGGATTTTTTAGACTGTCATTTTTATCTACGTATCTTTTTCACGAGTTGGACAGTCAGCTTGGTATATATTCAACTAACAAAATTTTAAATCTAAACCAAATAGAATTCCAACCCAATGGAGGACAATTTTTTTTCTCTTGTGTGCATGAAAATATAATTAAGACTCAAAACCATGAAAAATCAACCACACCTGGAGTAGATCTTTGGGTTCTTTGACTACATCTTTATCTCACATTCATGTGAAACGGAGCAGTTTTGGGGTTCTGGGAAGTTTTAAGACGAGCCCAGACACCTGCTCTACGTTGAACCACGCTCACCAGACCTGACCTTGTTTCCAAGTCGGATCCGAGTCCTCAGCCATCCCCCAACTATATTTTTGGTGACGTTGGCTGATTCCAGCTCCACTCTGGAAAGAAAAAGAAACTGAGCCATTTGGCTTACACTCTACTGAACAGTGCCAGCGCTCGCTTTCTGACAGTGGCAGCTAAAAATTATGAAATGCATCTCCCTGTGTGCTGCAGTCTGCCCACCCGTGCAGTCACGCAGAACCACACAGCAACAAATAAAGGACAGAAAACATAGATTCAGAAATTAATCACACAATTAAATGAGCTGCAAGCTGCCCTTGAGAATGACGGCGTCGCACATCTGTTGTAAAACAACCGCCATCTGCACAGTAACATGAGTAATGGTGTTTGTAAGGAAGGACAATGGTTATTTGTTTAACAAATAACCACACAATTACTTAAAGCTACAGTGTGTAGGATTTAGTGTCATCTAGTGGTGAGGTTGCAGATTTCATTATGCCAGCAGCAGTCACCAGTAGACAGTGTATAGGGGAGGAACCACTTATTCCTCTTCTTTTTTTTCCTTCGGTCTTCTAGCCGCACTGCAAAATGCGAAAGACATAGTAAGTATGTCCCTTCTGGGCTACTGTATCAACATGTAGATATGAAGGGTTCATTTTAAGCTTATGAAAACACTTTGATTTGTTATTGCAGGTAATTATACACTAATGAACAGATGGTTATGAATGCTATATTCCATTTATGTGAATAAAGACCCCTAAATCATACATACTGTAGCTTTAATATTCCATAAAATAAAAGTTTTATTGATGCATAGACATGTAAAGATAAGTTTAGGCCTCCACAGAGTGTTGTCGAATTGTCACGGATTTAACAAATACAGTATACAGTGCTCGACAGACTCAATCATTACACGAGACATAGATGTTTCTATGCTGAGCACGATTCCAGATAGTTACAGCAAACAGGCAGATATGCATCTGAAACAGTCAATGCCGCCTTATCGTCTGCTGCTCTCAGGTCACCTCTCCTGGTCTGCTATCAAACCGCTGATCAGCATGTAGACAAATGGAAAGATAACAGTCGACAAAATTCTGAAACTGCTGCAGCGTTGACATATTCAGGCTTTAGGCAAAAAAAAAAAAAGTTAGAACAGCGCACCAAAAAAGAAAGAATGCCGGAAGATAACGCGTCTTTTCATCCATCACCTTGCAGCTGAATAGAAATTGGATGCTATCTTTTTGATGGTCCCCCGTGAAAAATCAAACTTCTTGCTGCTATGCTTGGTGTTCCTCCGTAGGCTCTACTTCTCGCTGAAGAAGAAAGCTCCGGCGATGTCGGTGACCGTCAGTCCGTGCGACCGACCGATCGAATGGAGCTTGGCGGCCCGCACCCTGAAGGACAAACCCCTCAAGACCCTGCAGTGTGAGTGGACAGTAAGACAGCCTGCTGCAGAATAACCAGTAAAACCTAAATCTATACAAGCTATTCTGGTCACACCCGAGGATATACTAGTTTGCACTGCAGAAGACTTTATCATTACCCAAATTGCATGAAATGTCACAGTTCGATGGATTTCCATAAAGACAGTCCTTTTTTTCTTATTACTAACAAGGTGTAATTGCTCAGTTTGAGGTTTTTTTATGTTCGTTGATCAAACCACGAAGTTAAAGTGTTATGCAAATCTTTTAGGCCATTTAATGTACTTCAAACTTTTTAAAATAACACAAATGTGCAAAATATCTAATTCTCTGCACTGGTAACAGCAAAAATGTAGATGAGTGGGTGGGTTAGTCCATCCCAGCCAGCTCATGTAGACAATAGCGCAATCACCTATCATCTTGTATATCTCCAACTTAAAGAGGGAGGACAAACTGATTAATATCTGCACTGCAAAAAACAAAATTCCGTTGTTTTTACGGGGGAAAAAAACTGGCAGCTGTGGTTGCCAGAATAATTCTGTAAAAAAAAAAAAAATACAGTAAAAAAAATATGTAAATACCTGTACAGAACGACTGGCAAATCTTACGGCATAATGTTATTGTAATTTACAAAACTTTTACATTTTAAAGCAGTAAATACAAAAGCTTTGTTTTGCTGAATTAACATTATCATGCTGTTTTTAAACTAATTATTTCTGTATAATTTAAATACAGTTGTTACTTACTGTACACTGAAGTCCATTCAATGAGATTTTGTTGTGCTGCTCCCATTTTGCCACAGCAGGTTTGGCATGGGATCCACATGTTGATCTGGTTTTTCTAACACAACTCCACCTGTATAAGGAGAACAGGGCTTAGGCAGCCTTGAACCTGCGATATTGTGCTGTTGCATCACAGGAACTACTCTGAAAATATAATGAATTGTACATCATATTGCCATATTAACATATTTTTACTGTATTTGTACAAAGTATGTTAAT
>OMMV01204174.1:0-18408 GCA_900302635.1 Chatrabus melanurus
CACCTAGACGTTTTCTGGCTGCATCCCAATATCATCACCATTCAGAATAGAGGTGCCCTTTTCATATTTGAAGAAAAGCATTTTCCACAACTGTGAATTAATGTGCTTTACTCCTCCTTTTCTGCTCCAGCCACCTCCATACCAATGGCCTTGCATTGTGAGGGTAATGAGTTGCTCTGATGGTGGCCACATTAGTAATGCAGTGGGAGCCACACACAGAGAGAGAGAGAGAGAGAAGGGAAGTTATGTGTCCTACCTGTGATGTGGTTCATACTCAGCTGGAAGGCAATAATCTGGCTTCCCCCTTTTTTTTTTTTTTTAAAGACCTGATTCTTGTTTTGAAGTGGTCATTGTGTTCCTGAGCTTTAGTAATTGAGGTGTGTTGCTGCTAAAAACAAAAAGCCTCTGCCTGGGTGCGGCCACGGCGGTCCTGGGGCCGATATGGCGTTAGGGGTGCTGCTGTTTGGAGGTAAACGTGCACGTGAGAGAGTCAGAAGTACGAAATGTTCTGAGACTTTGATCAGATCGGTGAACATTTAACAGTTTTGACACACTGGTCTTGTGATTATGAAGTCATGCTGTCTTCATCATTTTTCTGCTTGGCTAAATCAGGCATTTCCGAAAAGATTTTCTGCTATAATTGGGCTTGGTATGCGCTCTGTCTCAGTTTGTTAGTGTGAAGTTTATCGTGCTTGCAGAGGGTTCCTGATGCTTGCTATTTTTCTTTCTGATCTGTTAAGCAGGACGTGGGTATTTTTTTTTTCTTGTGTGTGTGTGTGTGTGTGTGTGTGTGTGTGTGTTGTTTTTGCTCGCAAACTCAATTGAAATGGACCATTTATTACCAAACAAAACCTCAGGGGTACATCTGAGATATTATTTGCTCAGAGTATTAGCATTTTATGTATATTACAGTTTCCCCGAGAAGAAATTGCGAGGTGCGTCGCGCAGAAAAATGTGAGGCGCTGAGACACGCAATAGCTAAAGTTAAGTTGTGTGCTCATAATTTATGTAATCCTACCACAGTCCTGCAAAACTCGATTGGTGGTTTAAAAAAAACAAACTACTTTTCAGAGAAAAATACACGTGTTTTTCATATTAAAGAATACCCAAAGACTAGGAACACTCAGTGTCAGCTTCACTAACCTCCACGCCGCCAACTGTATGAGTGTAAACAATATATTTGGGTATAAGCAAAATTTAATATGCATATTTATTGTCAGAATCCCCCCAGTCATCACTGATGCATCTCAGGGTGCACATGCACCCACTTTTTTCTTCAAAGTTTACGTCCAGACACCCTCGTAAAGCATGTCCACAGAAAAGGAGGCTGGGCCAAACATGGCCCGCGGGGCACCAGTTCGTAACCCTCATTCATGGGCTGCACAGCGGCTTCACAAGCTGCTGTCGGACAAACCATCACGCAGACCATGTTAACAATCGCGTTTGTTAAATGAGACTTTGCCTTTAGCAGCGCAGATGTCCTGTGTGAAAAAAGGTGTTATTGAAAAGGACTTTTAACGGCACCAGCGGATCACCCGAAAAGTGAGAGAGCATTTCATGAAAAACGTGTGCAGTGCAAAAATATATTCGGAGGTGGAGGGTAATGTCCGACTTTTGTTATGTCGATAGGAGTCAAAACCTGTGGAGTAGATGTCAGATTCTGATGTCTGATGCTTTCTATTGCAAGCTCTGACTGCTAACTTTAATTGTAGTGGACAGCAGTGGGAGTTTATAATGTCGTGCTGCTGTCAGCTGACCATCAGTAAGATCAAAAATAATTATAATAAGCCGACTAGCGCTGTGAAATCACTATAAAAGTAACAGTTGCTTCACAGACGATTGTTTGCGTGAGAGAATACCAGAATCAAAGCTCTACGGAGGCGCTGAAATGATTATTGACATTACATCCAAATTAATGGATATTTGGCCGTATTTTTTGTCTGTGTTATTAATAAAATATTTCTGGCCTGGCGGGGGTTCTCGTTAGTCTGGTGGCCTGCCAGGCCTATAATACTGTAAGGAAAACACTGCATTATATTATTCTGCTTGCCCCTGGCTGTGTGTGTGCGTGTCTGTGGGCACATTCTTTGTGAGCTCATAAATCATTTACAAACATGGTAGGCACTTGATACTTATACCATAGGTACCTCCGGGGTAGAAAATGAACTGATTAGATTTTAGGGTTGTTTGGTGCATATATTTCAATATTATAGTATGATTTTATTTTTCTTGTGAACACATGCCATTACTTATCTTGATGATCACAGCAGTGACATTTATATATCTGGGTCCTTGGCCTTTGTGATCGAGAGGTGCCTGGGAACAGTTTATGTAGTCATGAGTAACCTAAACAGGTGTTTTGTTGATGCCGATATCTTGAAGGTCTAAGGTTAGGGTCCTGGTGCTTCCTGTCTGACTGTATGGTTGTGAGACTTGGATGCTAAGGCGATGGACTGGATGTCTTTGGTACTCAGTCTGTGCGGAGGATCCTTGGGTAAGAGCCTGTGTCAAATTAATGATTACTTAGGGAGACTCAGATGCGGCATACAGCTTGCACTGTGAGGTAACATCAGCTACCACATTTTGGCCACGTATCTCATTTCTCTGGGCGTGATCCTGCATGCAGGTGCCTCAGTGTTGAGGACCCCAGAAATTGGAAAAGGCCAAGGGGCCGCCCACGGTTCACCTGGCTGTGACAAATGGATGGTTACTTTTGGGAGCTGGGGATGGAGAGGGTTTTCTGCCTGGGTGATTGCCATGGACGACCCTAGGCAGTTGCGTACTATGGTGGATGCAGTGACGCGCAGCACCAGTGCATGCTCCCAGACCTGACCTAATCTGACATGCCTTTTTTTTTTTTCTAGAATGCTGCATGATGGAGACTTATTATTTGGATTGGTGACACAAATAGGATGATGTATACAAATATGCTAATTACTGTGCTACTTATTTCATCAGCCATAACTCCAGAATACTTGATATGAAATTTCACATTGATATATTGTGTTGACGTAGAAATGCATGGAGATAATAATGAAGACATTGATTTGCAAACACTTCATTTTTTTATCAAAATTCAGGGGTGCCTAAAACTTTACATGATATTAAGCAGTTCAGTGCCTCTTGTGTCACATCAATTCAGCGCTAACGCTGACAGACCCTCTCCTTCACAGCTCCGCGTGCATTGCTATCACTCACATGTTCATTTTTGTTCCTGGAAATATTGGAAATGATGTTTTGCTGCGGCATCGCGGCGGTACTGCCTGCTAATGTCCCTGGTCCTGTGGCGGGGTGACATGACAAATGTCCAAGTAGTGAAGTTGTTTTTTATCCTCCGACAGAGAGGCATTACTGTTGCCATGAGCCTTAACAGATCTGCTTCTTCAGGCCCTATGATGATAATGAAGACAAATGGGACCCTGGCATGAAGGTGAAACCACATGAGGATTACACTGCACTACAAGCAAAAGTGTGCATGCACACTCGCAGACAAAATCCTTCACTTCACCTCCTGAGAAAAGGACGGAATAAGCCTTTATTTTGTGCATGCATAGCAGTTGGGCGGCGGATTCTCCTGTGGCGCCTGTATATCTGTGTATGCGTTTGCTCATGGATAACAAACTAAACGAGTCTGTGGTAATTGTGTTTGTGGTTTCATGCGTTAGTCACCTGCATCTGGTGTGTCGATGCTGCTGCCAGCCCATGTCTCTCTTCCAGATATCAGGCCTTTGAGGTTTTGTCCAGACCACTGTTTGATGAAACACTTTCATGTATACATTCATTGTACATATCCATCCGCTGGCTGTGCAGCTTTTGCTTATCGTGCACCAAGCTTGTGGAACAGTCTGCTTGCGGGTGGTAGAAAGTCTGGCTTTCTGGAATCTTTCAAGGTCAGCCTCAAAACATTTCTGTGTCCTGCTGTTTATAATTAGCGGGGCTGCAGCTATCGATTATTTTTGTAACCGATTAATCGATTGATTACTTTCTGATTAGTCGAATAATCCTTTAGGCAAGAAGTAGAAGAGGTTTACAGGTCGAGCCGGTGCTTAATCACTGGCTACCGTAGCATGAAGCAGATGAGAGTCTCTACGACTCCCCTGAACGGGACGGCAGCCCATTACAGGTTACTTCCCCAATTCAAGGGTGACAGCCACTTACAGCAGAGTGGAATGGGACACCGCAGGTGAAGTGTCTTGTTTAAGGGCACAGACAGGAAGCCTCAAACACACACCTGGAATGGAACCCTGGCCTACATGTTGGTAGTATAACTCCTAGTCCACAGAGCCACCTGCTCTAATCCTTTAGAGCTACATCATTCAAGTTGGCCCCTTTTCCCAGCTCAATGAGAGAGAGAGAGAGAGAGAGCAGTAGTGATTGAGTAGCGATGGAAATTGAGAACGGCTTCCACATTTTTCAGTCCAGCAGAGCTCAGATGTTATCAGTTCCTCTTATCAATGCCGTCATGTTTTTCTGAGAGTTCCCGCTTTGCAAAACCTCATGCAGCATGACGTCAGACGTGACGTCGTCACGCCAAACTCTGCATCTGGCAGCGAGGAAAACGGCTGCATTAACACTGAAAACTTGTGCCGGGGTACATTTTTCCACACAGAAAATGCAGCGTTTCGTGCGCCGTGCGTCTCCATGTGCGTATGCAGCTCAGCCCCGCTCTCGGTCAAACAGAAGCACAGAGCTGAAGTTGGATGCACTGAAGCACTTAGATTACACCAACAATCGTTCTTTGGAACAATTCTGGGAAAGGAATGGACGTCTGAGACCCAGCACTCTTCAGAAAGCCATTATTCCTAACTTTAAGTAGCGATGCACCGACGCATTCCACGCAACTCGACATATTTATTAAATCAGGGACAGTGATGCTTTATTGCAGCCTTAATAATTAATATGCGGTTTGAAATTATTTTAGATGGATTTATTGTTTTGTATTATGTACATGTTTTAGGTTTTTTTGTGGTCTTATGGTTGTTGAAATTGTGTATTTCCTTTTAACTTTTGTTTTTGTTCTAATATGTGCACCACTTTGAAATTTTTTACCTGACAGCCCTTTACTATTGTTACTATTATTATCATTGTTATTACTATGGCGGCACAAGTGGTTAGTGAGCTTGCTTCCAAAATAGAAGGTCCCTGGTTCAAGTCCACGTGTGCATATCTGGAGTTGTGTCAGCAAGTGCATCCGGTGTAAAACTTGTGCCAAATCAATATGCGGATCCATATCAGATCTGCTGTGGTGACCCAGAGCAAAAAGGGAGTAGGTAAAAGAAATGGCTTTTAATCCTGATGTGGTGGCGCTCAGCTACCACCTATTTTCCTGTGATGACATCAACAATAGAAGATTTTGACCAAAGTGAACACCTACATGTTCACAATCAGTTATTAATTTGTGAAATCCATCTGTTAGCCAGTGAGCTCCTCTCCTTATATTGAAGAAGAATGTGTTTTCATTCAATAGATTCTACTTGCCAACATCAGTCACAGAGACGGACTCGCGTTGGTGAGTAAATAAGGATCCGTGCACAATGGTAGGCAGTAAACAGAGGTAGTCAACAACCTTGTGTCATTAAATTGAAGTTATGTGTTTTTCCACTCAACTCCTCCTGTTGGTTAGTGAAGCGGTCACATTAGTCAAATTACTGCCAAATTAGAGATTTCATAGTTTGCCCTAATTTCAGGCTACCTTACATTGGTTTTATGTGTCTCTCTGACACACACACTCTTACATGAACTTTGTGTGACCATCGTTTCCCCCTTGTCTTGCCGCATGCTCTTCCATGACTGCTATCAAGGGAGTCATTATAGATCGGTTTTCCCTTTGAGTGCCGATAAAAGGTTCTGCCTTGCATGTGGATCTGTCGACTGCGCTCTTTCTAATACACTTTCAGATGTGTTTTGTGTGTGTGTGTGTGTGCGTTTGAGAGATTGCAAATGCACACGTGTGCCTAAATCCAGCCTACAGGGATCAGTCGCCTAGAGAAAACAGAACAGTTTACTTAATGGCGAAAAAAGCTATCTCACTCTTTAGGTCATCTGAGGGATATTGCGATCACCACTTTTAATTGTTGCAGCAGAAGATTGCGCCTCCGATTAAGGCATAGTGCAATAGGTGGGTGGTTGATAAAGTATTGATCGAACATCTTAACCATTATAGCAGTTTCAAAGTTGCACAAGCACTTATCTTGTTGCCATCGTCATTCTGTGTACAAAAAAAGGAACTTTCCCTCAGATTTCTGCTCTCTGCAGAGCACCAGAGAAAATGGTAAACAGTTAACTTGCAGGTTTAAATGGCTTAGACATTATAAAGCAAAAGCAGCTGAACTTGCGTTTGTTGACTTTTGTCTTCAAGATAAAAAGAAATTGCGTGACTTGAATGACTCTATATGAATATGTTATTTTACAGCAACTAAAAGAGCCATCTTTGGATGTATGCACATTCTTGTGGTGTGGCTCATGTCTTATTTTCTATTTCTACCAGTAAGACTCAGGAGGTCAGGATTGAAATAAGGATTTTAATCCTGAATAGGATAAACAGCCATCGTAATAAGGAAAAAGGTAAAATTCCAGTTTAAGAGTAGAGAAACAGGTTTTTGGTGTTGGGCCCCATCCACGAACCGACTACAGGGAGATGTAGATCTCAGATACTCCCGTCAGAAGAAGGCAGGGGTGAGGAGCCTGCCCCCTGATATCTGGAAGGGACTGACTGGCGGTGATGGGGTAGATATGGTGATGTCGATGTATTGTGAGTAGCAGAGAGGTGAGTTAGTGCGGTCTCCCTTTGCCGATTTTTGATACCCGATTGTCTACGTTTTTGCCATTTAAAAAAATCAAATACTCAATCAGGGCCTGAAATCAGGTGCAACTGGTGGTAAAAGTAGTGTTGTAGAACATTGTGAGCAATTGGGAAAAAAATTTTAAATGTTCAAAAAAAAATTTTGACATCGGGATAAATCGTGATCCACAAAACGTGAATCATCAGATTTAACTGGTGCAGACCGGGGTACTCTTGTGTAAAAGTAGGTGACAGTGGACAACTAGGTACAATATGCAGTAATCGGGACCTACCGTCCTCTGAGCAGAAGCCTCCTTCTGATCCTCCTCCACAACATGAAACCCATGAAAAGCACGTCACGCTCTTCAACAGAAGCCAGTTTTGAGATGTTAACAGAGACATTTTAGTTTTTTTTGGAAAAGTGTGGAAAAATACAGAAGTAGTGTTGTGCGCTGGTGTAATGGGAATCGTACGTACTCGGGTGTATTCGGCACTAATTGGTTAAGGCGCAATCTCGCTATAGTTTGGTGAAAAATTGGAGAAAATTGGCCAAACGTCAGCAAAAATCAGGTTACCGGAGTTTGGTAGTGAACTTCTAACGCAGCTCAGCGTTCCACAACATGGTGCTAGCGGAGGCGGCCGTTAGCCAGCGCACCATTAGAACAAGCAGGAGTTTTGCCAACATGGCAAGATGCGGGAGAGGGGGTCGGCACACCAGTGTCCAGCGATTCTGAACAGGCAGGGCGAAGCAGCACCCAAACGTTAGCCAGCGTAGACGATCGCACCAGTAACTTCAACTAACGGAGGCAAGCGTAGGGAACTTGGACGTTCGTCAGCGTAGACCGGCAGAGGCCAGAGGGCACTGAGATTTGCAAATACGTTCGTCTGCATTGGCCCAATCGTCCAGGTGAGATTGCGCCTCTGCACTTGTAGATAAGCTGATATAAAATAGTAGGTAATATAAATTGTGCCTACTATTTAAAAAAAATCAGGCCAGCTTCCCTCAGTTTTGAAATCGGGATGGAAATTGGGGCCTTCCTAGTATATCTTTACCAAGCTGTGATTGATTAGCCGTAAAACGCGAGTGTTCTTGGTAGGCCTGTCACTTGCGCTAACATTTCTTCCTTTCAGGACCCACTGTGTGGAGTCCTCCAATGTCTGTGCAGGATATAAGGGGCTGGAATTTCTGGCTGCCTCCCAGGTTGTATTTACAGTATATTCTTAGTTTATGGTGATGAGGTTGTGATTAGACCTCTCCCAGTTGTCGCCATGCAGGAAGAGATTTCTCTCTTCCTGCCGCAGGTCATGCCGCATGTAGAGTGTTGTCCATCTTTGCAGAAAGAACCCTGTGGAGTAAAACAGATGCATTAACACATGCTCAGAAGCGCAGACAAGGACATTTAGTCACTCAAAGGCCATCTGTGAACTTAATGGAAAACAGCGCGACAGTTTCCCTGACAGTACTGTGATAGTTCTGCATATTCAAAGACAGGACGTTACAGGTGTACAATGCATCATGGGACAGTATTTCAAGCTACACAGATGAGACAATGTGCAGCGTGACACTGAAAAGGCGATTGACAAGTTTCATCATGGGCAAGCTCCAGTTGGTGTTTTGACCTTAGAGAGCTACAGTCTCTGGAGGTTAGTTCATGCATATGCAATGTAGCACAGTTTTCAGGGATACTGTGTAAGACGGCAGCACGGGAATCTCCAGGTGGCTGTCAGCCAGGGAGGAAGTGTGGTAACCAGGGTGTTGCAGAGTGACAGATGTGGCTTCTGGTTAGCAAGCACTCACAAATAAGGCATACTTCTATTCGAAATCACTCGTGCTTCGGTCGAGGCTGTTCCACACTTTGTTGTTGTGAAATACTGTCGGTCTTTGCTGGAGGGTAAGGTGATTTAGAAGCAAGTGAAATATGCAGTGAAGGGGAGAAACAGTCTTTAAGTAATCCTGATGTATGGATATTGGCTCAGTTATGTACTGCAGGTGTGGAAAACCTAACAATATACTACAGCCCATTTTATCTGCATTGAGAAATACAATGCATCGGACTGAGGAACTGGACTTTAACATCGGAGTTGGGGCACGGTGGGGCAGTGGAAGTGCTTCAGCCTCCCAACAGGAAGGTCCCCGGTTGCGTCCCCCGGAGTTACGTCAGGAAGGCCGTCTGGCGTAAAACGTGTGCCAAATTCAAACTCCCATCCAGGGAGTTTTTCCTTACCACTGTTGCCATTGTGCTTGCTCAGGGGGTGGGCAAGGTTAGACCTTACCCTTGTGAAGCGCCTTGGGGCGACTATGTTGTGATTCTGCGCTATATAAATAAATTGAATTGAAATTAAGATGAGGATCCACACTGGATCTGCTGTGGTCACCAAGCGCAAAACAAAACCTGGAGCAGCCAAAAGAAACCAAAGCCTTCACGTGTGGATGCTGCTTTTGTGTATTATTTTTCGTTTCTATGATAATCACTATCTCAGAGCAGCACACTTACCTAAGCCTCAACAATTTGTCACCTTCACAACTGGGGGTGTGGGACAGTGGTCAGCTGCTACAGCAGTATCAGGAATGCAAACACTGCAATTTCCGAAGCGGCACTTCATATTCTATAATTTTAAGATTTTTTTTGAATATAGTTTGGCCCTTTAACCTTCAGGGAAGAGGAAACGGCAGCAGTAATGCTTAAAGAGGAATAAGTAAGAACTCTAGGGTCATAGTTTTCTTTTTCCATTCAGACTGTGTCAGAAATATTTTCAGCACACCCAACTGAACTGTGTCATTGTGCTAATGGGAATACACGCTACAAGAGCATGTGAGCGGAACAGAACAATGGAGAATTTCCGTTAATCGCTCACGGAGCTGTACGCCCTGCCCCGCTCCGTCCCTCACAGCCGTTGCAGACTGCCACGCTCCGCACCGCTCTCCTCTCCGGTAAATTTTCACCTCGCTCCAATGAAATCGCTCCCCGCTCGCTCCAAAAAAAAGAAAACATGCCGGCACTCCCGGCAGCAGAGAAGAAAACACCCTTTCAGCACTTGCAGAGCCGCTTGGGATGCTGAACGCAGCGTGAGCTACTTTAGCCAGGCGTGGAAAGGACGCGGAGGTTTCTTTCCAAAGTTGAACGGCATTCGCGTTCGAGTTCTGTCTCGGGAAGGATATGTACTTTTCGACTTCATCCTCGGCGTCTCCAGGTAAGCACTGCTGCTCGTTAAAATACGACCTGAACAAGCAGGCTCTTTTTTTGGATCAGGCTGAGGATTTGGGGAAGCGCTAGGTGGGGTGTCCGTCTCGGTGGCAGCGTTAATTAGCACCGCTTCTTCGATGAGGAGGTCACGGATCTCGCCGAGTCTATTGCACACAGACTCATCTCAGATTATTCACGCTGTCCTGAAACTGGGATCTAACAGCGACGCTACGATGAGGTGTTTGTCATGAACCATGTGACTAAAGTTCTGAACCGTGAACCATGTGCGCACACACCATGCGTCTTAAGTTCAAACGCGAGTCCGTATGCGAAAGTGGAGCGAGACGGAGCGATCGATAACAAGCGATGCTCCAGTTTTTTTCAAAAATATCATTCCACACTCCAGCCAAAATCGTTCCACTCGGGTGCACTCCCGCTCCGCTCTGGCAAGTATGAGCGCATTTTTTTTTGGCAGGTTCTTTATTTGATCAATTAGGCTTACATAATTTACAGGAGTGCTCTCATTACTTTTATAGCATCTTCAAACACAGGCAGCGGTGCCGCTGCTGGACATCGGCACAGCATTTATTATAAACGGTGCACATTACACAGCAGATTTTTAATGAAGTATTCAAAGGGATACTGTTGCTTTTTTCAAAATACCCAGGGGTACCGTATTACCAGCCAATCCTATACCGCGGGTGCGCTGGCTGTTATCACTGCGTCAGCACCGCACTATGAAGCAGCGAGACTGGCGTGCACTGTTGATGATCTGTGTGAATAAAATAGACTTGTTGCATACTTAAAGTGAAGGAGAGTGTTTATGTACTTTTAAAACGTGCACCGCTGCCCTATGGTGAACTCGGCAGCAGCACTGATTGCCTGCTCGTTCCACTGGCACCGCGTATATGAAACCACGCAAGAGGGAACATGCTCTCATTTAGTGAATCTGGTTTAATTGATCCGATCAGTTAAAAAAAACACATTGATCGTGCCCGATTGTAATTGCTTCGATCGGATTGGGACATCCCTAATCTGCATCATCGCAGTCCACCCAGCTGTAAACGGTAACAACCTTCACTGAGGAGGTAAACTGCATTGGACTGGCATCTCATCCTGGGGAGTTGTAGACTCTCATCCGCTGGTCTTGTTTCCAGCATCCGGGACTATTTCTGGATCCAAACACCAACCTTTTGCGGTGTTTTACTTCAGTTTCAGAAGACGGGAGGGTTCCTCAACTGAGTCGACATTGTAAATATCCCAGGTTCCATTGCGCACATGAAGCATTGCTTCATGAACCAAAGCTCCGTTCGTCAAACCGAGACCGGCATGCAAATCCCAGAAAATGTGTCATTGTAAAATGTAAGACAATAGTTCAAGTCTCGGTGTCCAAATGTCTTTGTAAACGTGGAATCCCCGAATAAAGGAATGAAATTCAAATGTACTGCTTGCCATTTCTCACCCAGGTTTCATTGCGCGCATAAAGCATTGCTTCATGGACTAAAGCTTCATTCGTCAAAGTGATGTCTAAGTACCCTGTGTTCAATAAAAACAATTTATTTAGCGCCCAGTGCGCTTAAACGGTCGAATATGGTACTTCTGCACAGGTATGCCTTTGCAAGTGAGGCACGTATTCGATATTTATATGCATTTTCCAAATACACTCATTCATCTCTTGCGCTTGGCGAATGATGGGGGAAACATAATAGAAACACTGGTTGAGATTCTCTTGTTCTGTCTGTCTAGTAAAATTAACATTACCTGGCTGAGGAGATTTCATTGTTGTTTTCAGCCATTTTTGGAGCAACGCAGTTAGTCATGTTAGAAATGTTGCTACTTATTTCTGTAAGAAAATAGCTCAACAAATCTTGAAAATGCTTAGCATTTTGTTTGTAATTTCTGACTCATTTCAGGCATGGGCAAGTAACCAAAAAAAAAAAAAAAACCTGCCAAACCAGTGTCCACAACTACCTGCACTCGGACGTGGGCGTGTCTTTGTGGTCCCAGTGAGATGAATCATATAAACGAGGATATAGTTTCTGCAACATTCTGATCCAAATTTCATTGCCGTTGTCCTGCATGCATCCACAGGAGAAATTATGTTGACCAAACTGTGCACAGCTTAAATGATGTTACTGCGCTCCTGGCCAATCCATATGCAAGGACTCAGGTGGTTGGTCTTTTTGTGACAAACTCGCAGTCCATGTGCCCAAAGTCACCCAAAGTCACAGAGGACCCTCAAAATGACACTTTAAAATTTTGTTATGCATCTGAAAGACGCCCTTTAAAATCAGTAATAGGGTGAAAATACCCTTTAAAACTATGACAGGTTTCATGAAGGCCAACAGTTCATACTGTGGTCATGACCACAGAACCTACACACGTCTTCATTCTTGTTTTCGTTTGATTAATTGTTGACCGAGGTGCGTTTGCATCACTTTGGCAGGTGTCAACGTTCTCTTAAAAATAACCTTGACTGCGCCAAAGCGGCCCCCGAATGTGGTTGTTGCATTTGTCCTTGTTAGCTACAGTTGACCCTGCACCAGCGGGCGCAACTACATCCATGTGACGGAAACCCGGCCGTAATGCCGTACCATGCGTAAGAAGCTTTTGCGATTAGCTGATAGCCAGCTCATTTGAAACACAGGCGGGCGCTCCTCAGCTCAAATCTGACAGTCACATGTAGCCAAGCAACAATGCGTCCCAGCTGTAGGTAAAATGAGGACGACACTAAAACTGTTGCATCTATTCCTGCATCACCTATACAGACACGCGAATGCTGATTCAAAAAAAAATATATATATATGCCTTCAGACATCTACCTCACCATTACCAACATTTCTAAAGATACCACAGAGGAATCCTTGAGTCTAGCTTGTAGGGTTAATTGCTTTCTTTGAGCATCTTTGAACTTTTACCCTCTTGATAATGAGCTTTTTTTTAAAAACGATGAAATTTTACTTCACAGATCAACGAGTGTGTGAAGGACACGGAGAGCGTAGAATATTTTTTTCTTATCTTTCTTGTCATGTGTCAAGGTTTCTATGATTTTTATATGTGGCATATATATTTGACAGTATATTACCTTTCTACTCTTTTGCTGGTTTTTGACGAAAGTCTTTTGATCAGCAGTTACTGGTAGCGTACGTGGTGCATTGAACGATTGAACGAGTCTATAAAACCTAGTGCAGTAAAATCAGCAAAGACTGCAAGCTTTGATATTGTGATTTCAGCGAGCTGCCGTGAGAACGTATCGGCACGTAAGACGCCGTAGCATCTATTTGTATGCTTCCCACCTGCCGCCTATAGAATTTCCTAATTCTGTTTTCCTGTCACACCTCATCCTCTCTCGCTCCTTCCATCTTTACAGCCTTGTGTTTAGTTTCTTCGCATCGTGCTTTACTTATCTCCTTGTTTTCTCACATTTAATCTCAATCTCTCCGGTGAATCCGATGTCTCTGTATCACCTCGTTAATTATGCAGCCGACTGAAACCTAGCCAGAGGCTGCAGGTAGCACAGAGTCTTTTCTTTTGGGATCATACCTTTTTCTTCTGAGCTGTAAACTGAGACATACTGTAATACGGTACTCAGCGCCGCACCTCTGCGCACATATTCTGAAGAAGAGCAACATGAACAGCATGTAACCACCTAGCCCAGATTTTGCTGTCACATTGTCTGACATAGAATAAAAGAGACTAATCAGGATGATGCCCTTCCTGCCATGTTTGTGTGACAATCGCATATCTTTGGGGGAATGTCAGAGAAACCAGAATGGAATATGACTACAGTAAAACTATTGTGAAAAGAGGATTGTTTTTGAGCACTTGCCGTTTGTTGGCTTTAGGATTTTTGATGCTGGCAAGCAGTATTGTGCTTACTGTACCCGCATGAATGCATTCAAGGTCCTAAGCCTCTGCAAGCTTCCAAGAAACAGAGTTTGTTTCCTGCATACAAGCCTCTGTTCCTCTTCCGGCCCGGTCTGCTGTTGAGGTGGACTTCCAGGTATTTGTATGCCTTCACCACCTCTAGTTACCCGGAATGATGGGTGTGTTATTGCTGTACTTGTTTTCCAGGAATCCTTGGTCTTGACCATATTCAGGAAAAGGTCCCTCCTCATACAACACTTAACAAAGCACACCATGTGGGTAGCCTGGGACTCCTGTGTATTATTTCTGCTTTATCATTTCTGTTGGCTACCATTAGGACTGGACGGTATGGCCTTAAATTTATATGACGGTATAATTTGAAGCACGAACGGTAATAGTATATATTATGGCATATTCATTTTTCTTAAAATTTCAATATAAATACTCCTGAAGTGATGAAGCACAGTGCAGACTAATCAAAAAATGCCAATTAAAATCTGCAAGACATGCAAACCAGAATGCCAAAACCCAAACGAATAAAGTCAGAAATACAGACCAAATATAAATAAGTTGTCTCGAAGCATAGAGCAAAATATCTGTCCTCTTAACTGTGTTAAGTACAAACATGGTATTGGGGTGCACCGGAGGCTGAGGATTTGGAGGATTTGGGTATCTTCTGTTCCTATATTACTTGTGTTTCCAAGTGCAGGTCTTGTTTCACATTTATGATCTTCACAGTACAGTTTGTCTCTCAGACATTCTTGCACTCATTTGGTGGTCTTCTTGTGATAAAAAATAATTAATAAATTTTTTTTATCACACGTTACTTTTCTGGAGTCCACTGAAACACACTGAAACACTAACTTTTTCAACCCCTGGTTTGGGCACTCTTGATGTATTAGCTTGGAAAAAACCCACATTTGGACAACCTCTGGTGTTATTTCATTTTTTTTGGTGGTTGTGTTACACTTGTGCACTCTAGTACTGTGTTTGTACATTATTACTACAACATATTTCACATCGTCCAGAGGCGTTTTAAGAACACTTATTCTGCAAAACTGCAATAAATAGGAAAAACCCAAAACTTTTTCTCAAGTAACTTCAGTCTTTGGAAAACACCTTCATGAAATATGATAAAAAATCAAGCGGCACAAAGAGAAAACAGAAACGGACCTGATTTGCAGAGCTAGCTTTTTTTTCTTCACGTCTCCACTTGACGATTTATCTGATGGTGGGTACATTCTTTTGCATTCCTCATACTCCATAGATAGAAAAGATTGCTTGTGTTACCACTCCTTGCAACCACTGTCGCCTGACAGTTTGCAAATGATCATTTTCTGCTGACTGTCTGACTTCTTAAGTCCAAACCATGTCCATACAACGGACGTTCCACCAGTCTTTTTGGCCAGCTTCTATTCGTTGTGCGCACCGGTTTCTGCCTCTTTTTTTTTTTTTGCAAAACAAAGCCGCGTGAGCTCTGACGTTTTCCAGATGATTCTCTGGCGCAGGCTGGTGACATTGAAGCCTGCTCTACTGGTTAGCCGATATAGTCAAAATCCATACTGAAGAGCAAATGTATGACTACATACCGTTTATACCGTCCACCCCTAGCCATCATCGTTCCTTCAAGCGGGTGACAGCTGATATATTTGACAACAGGAATTCTTACATTTGCTTAAACGCACAAGTCACCCAGGCTGTCGTATCTAAAAGCGCTAACCTGAATTCTAAAGCCTTTATCTAGAAAATAAACCTACTCTATGTCTCGAAAAGCTGCAGTGGTTTTACACTAAAGGAACATTGTCCAGGTGCATTCTGTCAGAGAATGAAGCATCACCCTGATCCCTATGCTACTTCTAATGGTGAACAAAATCTGCCTTCAGTGTGTCAAGCTTGATGGTTTGAATGCTGATGAAGCAGAAATAGGAAGGCATTTAATTTGATTTATGCTGGCTGAAAATGTACATTGGCCATAGACACAATAGATTAAATCTATCACCGATTGCCAATGCATGACTTCTGTTGCCCAATTCAAGTGATGGCTATCGTCAGTTGACACTCTTACATTATTATGTAACAATACCAAGTCTTGTCAGTATAGATCAGGTCTTTTCATCATGTTTATGGGTGACTAGAGTCGGTGGGTGACAGCTGAGGACCAGCCAGATGAGAAACATAGTCCAGTGCTAACACACACACACACACACACACACACACTGTGCCAAGCTCTATAAATAAGTAAAAGCTACTCACCTACTATAAATAAAGATCCTGTTGTTCTGCACACTACAACATGCTAGTTATGTGAACTTTTGGAGGTGGCAGGTCGGGCTGGGCAATATGACTCCAAATCAAGATCACAAATGTTTCAAACTTTTACCTCAATTACAATTAATGAATGATTATTTATTTTATAGGCTTTTTGCTCTATTTTATTGTATTTTTTTGTGCACTGCCCTTATAGTTCTTGGACTATGAAAGCTGGGATATTTTTTCTAAAGAAGGAGCACATATCTTGTCTTTGTGATTTTACAATTATTTATTGGATATTGGCTATTTATTGGACATTTCGAAGTAAGTATGAATTTTTCCATTTATGTCAAATTTTAACGTGATATATTTAATTGAAAATGACATACCAGGAGGTTTACTGCCAAAGAAGTTGAAGGACATACAAATGTACAATTTGCTATGATTGGATCACTGGATCCCCGCCCCCCAACAAAGCTCACACACCCCCACCAAACACCTGCTTCCATTTCTTTGGGTCACCACAGTGGAACAACAATCGCTGGTGTGGACATGCAATTTTTTATGAGCCGTATATTGATTTGGCACAATTTTTTACACTGGATGCGACTCCAGATGTACAAGGAGAAAGAACTTAATCTTTTGGTGGTTGGAGAACATCGTAGCACCCGGAAGAAGCCATACAGATATGAGGAGAACATGAGAACTCCACACATAGAGGAACTCAAAACCATCATCATCAAATGGTAGGTGAGGCGATCTTTCCACATTTATTTCTGGCCATGTTTGTGTTGTGTTCTAATCTGTCCAGCATGGTTACTTTACTCTGACAGTGGCTCTGGAAATTTTATCTTTTAAAAGTCTTCACATTCCATACTATTTTATCTGTGCTCCTATCTGCGTAATCAGATTTTGCTTTTGTACGAAGTACGAATGCAGTCCTCTTTTTAAATTCAACCATGAGTCGTATTGTGCGACATCATGAGCCAAAAAGAGAACATCAGCGGAGCACCATGAATTGAATTAATCAACATGAGCAAGATTAAGTCGGCGAGAGATTCTAAAGCAGCCTTCATGTGGAAGATCCTACTTCCCACATTTGAAGTCAGATTTATGAGTATGTCAAGTTCAAGCGCTATGTTGTTGGCGCGGAATGAGAAATGGCGGATGAGCGGTACATTCCCACCTGCATTATGGGTAAATCTTATCAAGTTAAATGTACATAGATTACATGGAGATACATAGACGTACATCTTAAAATTATGTCTACAATTGACGGCCAACAGCAGTTACACTGTTAAAAATATGACTGAATCTGTCTTCTTCTCCGCCATGTTGAAAGGTTGTTGGTCACACCAACTCGGGAACTCGTGCATCAAAATGATTTCAGTTTTCAACTCAAAATTACGTCTTGAGGGGGTGTTCATGCGTATTAAGGCCCAATCTCACTATAACTTTTCGTCTATGTTGGCCCAAACGTCTGAGATTGCGCCATTACCATTCCAATAGCACGTGAAGGCAGCATAACTGTTGATTTCGATACTTTTTTTAAAAATAATAGCCCAGCCCAGGCTCAGGTGAGAGAAAATCACTGTTTTAACGTGAGAGTTATGCGGTGGCTTCATGTACTGGTTTGAATGATTGGTTTAAAATCTTTAAAGTGCCTGTAAAGTGAAATCCAATCTGTGTTTTGAAATTGTTAAACCACAGAAAAACATATTAACCACCTAGCTGACTTTTAACGATTAAAAATATCGCTAAGTAAATAAAATTAGGTTTCAAAATCGTGTAAAAATGAGCAGTTTGCCCCCTCTGTATCTGGTCTCTGACGCTGGGGGTGTCTTGGCTGAAGGCACTGAAACCATCCCCCAATCGCGTGGGGAGGGTGTGGGGGCAAGGTTTTTTTTAAAATAAAGCTTTATTGAACAACAGTGAACATACAAAAGACAAAAAAAAACGTTCCATAGTAGACTGCAGTACACCATTTGAAAGGAAACAAAAGAAATAAAACAAACAGTGGGATTAGTACAACCGTTGTCTAACAAGACTCAAAGTTTGAGCGGGATGACCACAGATTATTGTTCTTCTTCTATTCTTGTTTAACGTGGTTGGCAACCAGCATAAAAGGTGCATTACCGCCACCTACTGCTCTGGAGCAGAGATTCAAATTGGCTCCAGCTTTATATAGGCGTATGCTAATGCCTCTGCAAGTGAAGCCGTGGTGCGTCATACGGTTTGGTTTAAGCCACCTCCCACAAAAAATCTCTGGTGAAACACAAAAATCCAATCAAACTCCAAATTGAAAAAAAAATACACATGGTTGAA
>OMMV01204175.1:0-10634 GCA_900302635.1 Chatrabus melanurus
GCTTTTGGAAGGTGTCAATATTTTTTATACAGATTAAAAGTTTAATTAAACTTCAAGTATCCACAAATTACATCAGTGTTTAGTCATGTTTATTTATATCTGTCTGATAAGAAGATGCTTTGAGCATTAAATTAATCAGACTCTAATTTACAGAATGTAAAGTACATTCTTAAGACTTACAAAGCTATGTGTGATGATAATATAGGCTTCAACAGGCTGAGAGGTTTGTAAGAGGCCAGGAACAGCAACGTCAGTATTTGCAGAAAGTTTTTGCAAATTGCAGGAAAAAAAATTTGACCACTTGCAATTTTGTAGGTAACTGAAAAAAAGTATTTTGAGGCCTGTTTATATACACAGGGAGATTGTAGTAGGGATATGAAACGGTGGTTTGTATCAGGGAGGTGAAAGACGGAGATGCAACTTTGAAATCACCAGAATGCACCAAATTGCACCATTTTTTTAAAAAAAATTCCAGGGGGGCATGCCCCCGGACGCCCCTAGCTTGGACGCGCCTTTGGCGTGTGGATGGACCCTCCCTCCAAATTTTTTTCCTCACCAGCACCCATGTACGGTAGCACCTGTTGTTGCTTCCAGAGCTCAGACTGCGGACAAAACCTTTTTTGGGGAAAATTAACCCTTTATTGCAGAGAAAACCAGACCCTAGCTTCGATGCCAGCGTCCCTCATTCAGGAAGTCCTCCTACTGGGAAGAGATCAGAAATATCACAAAGTCGACCACAAACAGCATCAAAATCTCAGGGACGCCTCCATCGAGACACTTCATGGATTTACTTAATGGAGAAAAAAAACAACCGAAACTGGATTGTCACATGATGCATACTAGCATTTTGATTGGTCAGCCATGGGCTTGGGAACATCTTGCACTATATTTTAGTACATTCACTGAAGGCTGTATATCAGTATAGCGGACTCCCGTCCTTATTTCTTGAGGTTTTTTGGTACCAAATGCTGCTGTGGACATGATGGATTACAGTACTGTGTTCTCACTTTCTCCAAAAACCTGACTTAAGTACTTCTTGCACCCAGGTCTTAATTTGCTAATAAAATGTATTTTTCTTGGTGAAGCACTGAAATGACGACGGCCCGTAGTTTACCGTTTAGCGAGCATCCAACAAATGCTACAGTTCTGAGAAAACGCTGTTTAAAAAGGATCTTTAATACCAACATTATACAAAAAGATAAATGTTACATTAAAAAAAAAAAAGTGCGTGACTGAGCGGACCAGTTTTTGGTGCAGCATTGTTGAGGACCGCAGCGGTCGGAGAAGGCCAAGGACACGCCCACACTTCACCTGGTTACTTTACAGATGTGGGGATGGAGCGGTTGTCCGCCTGAGTGGTTGGCATCCAGGACCCAAGGCGGTTCTGTGGACGCTCCCAGACTTGACACGACTGCAGTGCGACTTTGTCCCCATGAAGTCGTAACCGTACAGGAAGTGATTTGGTGTCAGACTGGCAGCGTTTGGCGTCACTTCAGCGCTAAATCCCGTCTTCATCTCAGGTACTCGTACATGTGGGCGTCCACCGCCACAAGTCCAAAGTAAGAGAGCAGGTTCAGGAGGGAGCGCGTCACGCTCATCATCAGCATCTCGGACCTGCGACACAGTCAGATGGTCACAAAAAGGAAACCCCCAAAAACTCATCCTGTAAACCGTCCTTACCTCAAAGCCAGCTCAAACCTCAGGCTCTCCCAGGTAGACCACGCCCAGCGGAAAACCCGCAGCTTTGGAAGTCGCCCCGCCGTCTCGGCCTGGATCCTCCCCCAGCCTCGAACCGCACTGAAAACCCAAAGCATCATGCTTTTGTGACAACTTGATGTGTCTGAACAGTGTAGCTGAGACCATGACCCGATTCTGCTCCCGTTCTGAGCCGCTGGCTGAGAACGTGTGCCGTGAATCACGTCTTAGTTCAGGTGAGTCACAGGAATCATTCTGTCGTCTGGCCACACGCCAACAGCGAGGGATGAACTGGACCAACCCAGACCATGTCCAGGGTATAAAACAGGCTCCGCCTTCGGCTGTTAAATAGTCAAAGGTACCAACAAATAAACTTGATCCATGTTAGTCACATGTACTATTAAAAGGAGAAGGTCACGTTTTCACAACCTTAGTCATATTAAAAGGTCAGTGAAGCCTCCGAGTGCTCGGCTCACCTTTGACAAGTACACAGTTCAAGAGAAATCCTGCTTTCAAACAAACAGCTGAAAAGGAAATGAATGGTCGTCAGTAAAGGACGTGCAGTAAAGCTCCAAGTCGGCACTGAAGGATTAAGGAAACGTCTGTGTGACGGACTGAAATCATCTGTCCCGTGGCAGAAATCGCTTAATCCTTCGCTCTCCGCTGGACGTGGGGCTCTGACGGACAAGTACCGGATAACCAGTGAAAATGAGCGACTTTACCGACGGACGTGAACGAATAAAACGAACGTTTACTGGACGTTCACCGGCAAGGTAACGGACAAAACGCACAAACTTATAAGCACAGGTCACGTGACGGATGCGGAACGGTCTATAAATACAACAGACTGGCCACCACACACACACACACACACACACACTTCTCCCTCAGCGTGCTGCCAAAGAAGGTAGAGAAGGGGAAGCAGGAGGCCCCAGCCACCCGTGGGAGGAGGACGACCCCCTCCTTCACCTCCGAGCACCAATGAGAGTCAGTGGGCATAAATGTTCATGTTCAGCACGTTTGCAGGATCAGCTGAACTTGTAGGAGGGCTGCTTGATACTGCAGCCGGAGTCTGAGGGCGCACTCCACGGGACCTCAGGCCAGAGAAGCTGTTGAAGGAATGAGGCCCTCAGGAAAGGACCTCGTGTTGTACGCCCTGGTGGGACGCCAGAAAGTAGGACCGTTTCTTACACGCCACTCATCCTTTATTTTTGCGGCCCTTACACCTCCAGCATATGTACGCTAGACGACCGTTTTATCCGCTCCATGTTCGGCGTCCTCGGGTCACACAGACGGACAACCACAGGATAAGAACGCATGAGTACCGCAGACAGAACGAACAAGTACAGGACAAAATGAAGAAGAAATGAAATATAAACGTACAAACGGCGGGGACGCTCTCCGTCCGATCAAAGGTTTGAACGTACACAAAACTTTGATGGACTCGCCGGATATCGACTGACCAGGAACACATTTAACAAATGAGAAAAGGACTTGTTCAGGACAATAACGGACATGAGTTGGTATCAGTTACACACACGTCTCCTGAGTCGGTCGCAGTGTGACAGCAGCTTTAGAAAAACGTGTCGTGTTTGAATAAGATATTAAATTAACGCAGCCACTCTTTGCTCAGCGATAAATAAAGCAGCTGCTCGGGGTCCAGAGGGTTAAAGACCTGCGGCGGCTGCCGTCACCTCTTGGCCATGATGAAGTAGCGATCCACTGGCGCGCCCAGCGCCACGTTGATGCTGCGCACGGTGTTGATGTTCCTGAAGACCAGCAGCATGGGGCGGGGCATCGACTTCAGCACCTGCATGATGCTCTCAAAACGATGCAGGGCCATTTGGCGCATGTACGCCGTCTCCTCTTTGCTCAGGATGTTAGCCAGGCCGAATTCCCGCATGTTGATTGGACGCTGCAGCAGCATCTCGCTAAACAGGAAGTACTCTGCAGGCCAAAGAAGGTAAACGATGACTGGAACACAAGTGATCATGTGGACACTGAGATCTGCACATATTGATCCCTCTGAACACCGATTAGAAGAGGTTTTGTGAGTAGCGTGTATGAATGTCGTCACCTTTCACCCCGAGTGCGTTCGCGTACTTCTCCATTCCCGCCTCGTCTCGCAGGACGATGGATCGCCACAGCTTGCAAAGAGCCACTCTGTCGCTGGAAGGTCAAAGGTGACGGTTGGCAGGACGATAACCAGGATAAAGAAATCATTTGTAACTCATTCGAGTCTGACCTTTGACTCAGGTATTCGTACAACCCGTGATCCAGCAGCACCAGCTCCGCCTTCTTATCAGAGCCGCGTCTCACGAGAACTGTCAACATATTCATTAGGAAGCACCAAGTCCTTTTAAAAGGTTTTCAGCATTTCAAAGTGCCACAAACAGATTTTAAACAAACGACTGCACAGCACAACTTTCAACAGTCGCATTATAACATTAACACCACAGCTTTTAAATACCTTCATTTCACACGGAGGCTTTGTTTGACCGTCCTGATCGAGATTCACCCAGCCGCAGGAGGCTCCACTCCCCAACCGAATGCCACCCATTTATTCATTCAGCGGATGGTTAAATGTGACCAGATGGTCATCGGTTCAATCCCCCAACAGAATGCCATTCATTTCCGCATCGACCAGATGGCCAAGTGTGACCTGATGGTTACCATTTTAATACTGGAAAAATTTACCCGTTCAGTAGAAGGCTAAATGTGACCAGAGGGTTATCAGTTCGATTCCCCAACAGGATGTCACTGGGCGAGAGGCAGGGTGCACCCTGGACAGGCCGACACGTATAGACAAACATTTCACACTCTCAATCACACCTACGTTCAATTCAGAGTCACCAGTTCACCGAACCTGCATGTCTTTGGAAGTGGGAAGAAGCCGGAGCACCCGGAGGGAAACCAGGCAAACACGGGGAGAACATGCAAACTCCACACAGAAAGGACCGGGTCGGAAGTGAACCTGGGACCTTCTTGATGTGAGGCAACAGTGCTAACCGCTAAGCCACCGTGCTCCGTCTGCGGCAGCAAAAACAAAACCGCAAACATGTCCACAGCAGCTGTCGGCTCACTTTTGTTTTGTTTGTTTTCAGTTTTAAAGAATATTTTTCCGAGGTTTTCGGCACGGCAGCTCCTGGTTTTAGCGTGCCAAGCCCCTGCACCTGTATAATAATAATAATAATAATAATAATCAGTGACACCCAGAAAACAAGAGTTTTAATGCGATGCATCCGTCGCTGCAGAAATACTTTGCCAATACTTTTGGCAAAGCTACACCCAGTGGTGGTGAAGAAAATAATTACCCTAAATAGCTTCACTCATCTGATCAGTGTTGGCCGATACTGCGAGTTTGTACTTCATAGGAACACTTTTTTGCTACAAACACAGATACCAACTGAAACTCCCATCAGCCTCGCTGATGAATGTAACACAATGAGTGAGCAACAAGCATGTGAGTCTACAAAGACTGAAGTACTCACCATTCCCAGGATGTGGGTCAGCGTGAATAAAGCCCGTATAGAATAACTGCTCAGCAAACATCTGGATCAGTTTGTCTGCAGTCTAAGACAAATATTTGATCAACAACACCGTTACGGTAACACTCAACCGTGCAGACCGCGTCGACTTACATCCTTCAAACTCAATCCTTGTCTTTTAATTTCTTCTATGTTGTTGATTTTGCAGCCTTCACAAAATTCTGCCGTCAACACTCTCTTTGAATTGAGAGAGGGGCAAAAAAAAAAGCTTTAGTCGACGAAAAGTAACACGGACACTTATTCTCCATCCGAAAACCAGAAACTCACCTTACTCGTCTGCTCCCAGAACACTTTGGGCACGACGACAAATTTGAAGTGTTTCAGTTCCTCTGCGCACCTCTCAGAGTTCCTGGCCTCGTTCTCAAAGTCCAGTTCCTGAGCCAACGTTCCCTTCAAGTCCTGCAGACACGAGAGGAAAATCAGTACGTACGGTCCTGGGGTATAAATGCAGAAGGGTGAGACTCGTTTCACACCTTAAGCACCCATCGGAATCCAAAACTGGGGTGCATGAATTGAACAAGATCCAGCAGGATTTCCAGCGTCCTGATGTCACCATCAAACCGATCCCTGAGGTCGATGTACTGTACCTGCAGCACAGAAGAGAAACGGAACTCCACATATGCAGAAGCAGTACCTCATGTTTGACCAACTACTGATATCCTCGTAGTGTTACTCAGCCGGTCAATATTACAGAATCACATTTTAAAATAGGAGTGTTTCTACTTGGTACATGCTGCGTACGTGGCCTAAGAGAGTGACGCATTTTGTAACTGCAGTAAAGTACTTCAAGAACACAGGAGCTACACACCTGTTGCTTCTGAATGGGCTTTTTGCGACCTGGTAGAGCTAATGTCACAGTTTGGGAATTAATGCCAATATTTCTTCCCAGCCAACTACTTTTTACATTTCTGGAAAAGGAAGGAAATCTGATGGCAATGGTAAGAAACTACTTATTAGCTGGGGCGTTGTCCTCAAGAAACAAACAATTAGCTTTCCTGGACCTTAGGCCCTGATAGCCTCATGTAGCTGCTTCTGCAAGATGATGAAACATGGCTTGGCCTTTTGGAAGGTAATCCATAAAAAATAATGTCCTTTGCATCCCAGAAAACTGAGGCAGTCACCGTCCACGTATGGTGATGAAGTGTCTCTCGGCATGGGCCGGTATGACATTTCTGACGGTTTGAAAACTTTAGGCCACACGGTGGCTCAGTGGTTAGAAGGTCTCAGCTAGAAGGGCCCTGGTTTGAATCTGGCCGTGTTCTTCCTGTGCCTGCGGGGGTTCCGTCAGGTGCTCTGGCTTCCTCTCAGCTCCAAAGACATGCAGGTGAGGTGAATTAGAAACGCTAAAGTGACCATGTGAGTGTGTGATTGAGTTTGTGTGTCGGCCCTGCGATAGACTGGCGGCCTGTCCAGGGTGTGCCCTGCCACCAGGACTGGACTGGGGGGAAAAAAACGAGCCTGGCATTTTTGATCATGGCGGCCCATCATGGAAATGCAATACGTGTGGCCAGCAGTCAGAGGTAGTTCTAGCTTTTATGAATGTTTTAATTCCTGCTGCATAATCAAACTGGATAACAAGGGATTTCAAAACCAACAAAAGCAGGGCACTTTTCAACATTTTTAATTTTTACTACAGTCCAAAAAACAACATGTAACGAAGTTGAATGTAACTGAGGTGACAATTTCAGCTGTTCAGCCTTCAGAACTGCCACATGGTTCATTGGATTGAAAGTTACATTGCATTTATGAGTGATCTACAAATTGTCTGATCAATAATTTGTCAGAGGGAGTAACAGAGGTGATGGGAAATAAAGCTACTTACTGACTTTTGGTTGTTTTTCTTCAGAAAGTGAAAAAGTTTTGACATTAATCCTGTCCACCGTGTTTCTCTCCACCAGATGTATTAAGACATCTAACTGGTTCACTCAGTAACTCAACTGGCTACCTATAGAGGGCAGCAAAGCCCAAATGTAACGGAGTTGACCAAAATTCCAGGACTGATATTTTGAGCTCACTTATGAAAAAAAAAAAATGGAACAACTTTTGGAGCCTGGAACTTTTACAGACAATAATTTAAACACGACTCAAAGCAAAAACAATAATAATAAGGAAAATTACCAATTATTCTGTCAGAAAACAATAATTATCATCAAAATACCTTTAATTAGGACATCTAATTTTGTGCATTTCTCTCAAATCAATATGAACATTTTGAAGTAATACATTAGTTGTACCTCTTTTGGTGCTCGTCATTTTATCATGTGATCAAACTAGACAAAATAAAATCACTGGTACATAAATGTTTCAAGTGAGATTAAAATGAAATGCAGGTGAAATACATGGACCCTAATTTGCCCCTTAGTTGGAGAATCACCCCAATATAGCAGGAGCTCCATCCGCTAATGAAGCCAGCATTTTGGTATGAAAGTCTTTGAACGTTAAGCCCTTCTTCTATAACTTTCTTAATGATACGGCAATGGCAATTTTTTTTCCATTTTGGAAGAATATTCATTCAACGTCTTCTACACAACACTAAACACTGATGTGCCTGTTGCATTCCACTGATCGGACATTATAATTTTCCTTCAGACAACCGATTAAATTCTCATCCAACACTCAGAAATGGCCTTTTTTTAAACCTTGAAAGAAGAAACGGCACATGCTCTGTATGAATACTCAGGCTGGTCTGAAGATCAGGGCCATTTGTAGGATGCGGGGGACTAAAGTGTGTGTAGCCTACAAACATAATGTGTTGTTTGCAAATGTTACAGATGAGTAGACAATCTACACACTTGTTTCGATGTACCAAAATGTTGTCTGCAGTGAAAACCAGTACTCACTTTCACAGCGACAGGGGTCCCATCAAACAATTCGGCTTTATGAACTTGGGCCAAGCTGGCCGCAGCTACAGGCTCATAGTCAAATGTCTTAAAAAGCTGCTGTGGAGATTTGTTGAAGTCTTCTTGGAAGAGAGCATCCACCTGTCAAAAACAGCGCGAGACGTTTCTAGCTGTACTCCGCCGCTGATTGAGTTGCATTGCACCCCGCTTCGGCTCTCACCTCCTTGTATCGTCTGTTCAAGGCCTCGTCTTCCAGCGCTCGCAGCGTGCGGATGTACTCCGGTGGCAGGAGGTGGTTGAAGGAGCACAGACCTTGGCCCAGTTTGATGTACACGCCTCCGTTTCGTACAGCTCCTTCCAACATGTACTCCGCTGCTCTTTGGTGGCAGGCTGACATTCCGGCCAAATAGGATGGGCTGCTCTAGCAGAGGGAGACAGAAGTAAGACTTGACTGTCCCCGCGGGACTAAAAGCGAGGCGAGTGATCGTCTTTTGGTGGTCATTAGTGACATGCATCCATTCCTGATTTAAGACAACAGCCACAGTGCCAGAAAACGAACGCAGCGGTGATGTAGAGGTATGAACTCGGCCCGTTGGAACTGACAGTTTGTTATTTTAGCTTTTTAAAAATCACACCACGTTGGAATGGAGAGCTTGTCGTGTGGACTGGCAGCTTTAATTTGACAGTAACGACATAAAAATGAGGTGAAGGGTATAGGAATTACAGCTGCTTTTGCGTGGGCCATGATTATGGAAAACGAACATAACTTTTTGTTAATGGACGATTAGCCGCTGAGCTGTTTCGTGCCCAGCTGCGTGTTAGTCCCATGTTATTTCACTGATAAAAGCAGGCTCGTCAGTGTGGCTTCTGTCAAACGATGCCAGAACTCCCCCTTATGTCAATTTACATGCAGACAGGTGCCTTAAAACAGTGGGAATGGGTGCTTTGAAACAGTGGGACTATGCCAGCGCTGGATGTAAACATTGCATGGCAGAAAATGGTAATACTTGAACAGAGACAATGCAGACAGTAGCAGGGTTAAATAAATGCGCATTTAAGTGCAGCTATTTTGTGTCCCATTTGTTGTTATTATTAAATTGTGTTGCATCACATAAAAATATATCAGTCATTGAAAAGCCGAATAGCCCATATTGGTTGACCACTACTGCAGAGGATCTGAGAAGGAAACATTTAACAATACAGATAACATGAAGGAAGTGACAGAATGAGATGTCCAATCGCCATATGAAGAGTGGCACAGGTGAACTTAAATATCCCGTTAATATCAATGCTCAACTATGACCGGTCATGTGAAATTCTCAGACACCTCAGTCGCCGACTTGGTGAAACAATATTATGATTCATTGCATCTGGTTTACATTTCATAATTTGATCAACTCTTCCTTGACCCAAAGCCTATCTCACCATCAACCATCACTGAAATGTAATGTCTTTTTGACATTTTACACATTTTAATTGCTGTTTGCCATTTTGAAAGAGAAAAAAAAAAAAAGAAAAAAAAAAGAAGGCTTCTCTATATTAAAATTTCTAAAATTATCGTCTTTAAACTCAAACCGAAAACAAATCTCTACAACATGACAGAAATGAAATAGAAATTTCAAAGCCAAAATATTGGGCTGCATAAGTAAAGGCACCCTTTACTTATACAATTTCAAAAAAAAAAAAAAATTGGCGGGGGGGAGACGACTATTTGGCAACAAATAGGCTAAGAAATGTTGACACCTACATGTAGCTGAAATAATGAGAAATCAGTAACATACCATTTTTGTATGTGTATAATTATTTTGTAAAGTACTAGCGACCTGTCCAGTGTGAACCCCGCCTCTCGCCCAATGACTGCTGGGATAGGCTCCAGCACCCCGTGACCCTTAATTGGATTAAGCGGGTATTGAGAATGGATGGATGGATTTTGCAAAGTGATCACTACATAATGTATATGAATACATGTTGTTGCTGTTGTCCCAGCAGTTGTTTAGACAATTACACCCATGTTTGAAGCTTAGCATTACATTTTCTGACTTCTAAACTGTTGAAGACACTTGGAATATTTCACTATGCAAATAATTTACAAAAACTACTGATTTGTGTAAAATAGCTTTTTTTCCCCCTCTATATTAAAATTTGACTAAAAGTTTCTTCCTCGTGAATATATTGTTTTTTTTGTAACTTGATTTTGCAGTCCAGAGGGTTAAAGGGAACATACCTCATCCAGGCCGCGGAGCGCTACGTTTGTGGTCCACCAGTAGTCCACAGAGATATAGAGTCCGACGGACAGAGATCTGAATACACAGAAATAAACTTCATTTCAGATCTCGGTGTGACATCGTCACAGCCGTGACGGACGGTTTGAACACATTTCATAATCTATTAAAAGAAAAAACTTCAGTTGAAATGAAAGTTTCAATTAACTTTGTGTCATTTAAGGATCTTCTGGAAAAACTTTTTCTTTTCTACGAGAGTTAAACGGTTCGAGTTTGGTATCAGAAATGGCGTGGCACACGCACAGACCAACCTGAAGAAGCGACCAAAC
>OMMV01204214.1:0-11494 GCA_900302635.1 Chatrabus melanurus
GGGCCCCACGTACCACCATTTCCCGTGTTTTGAAGCTGTGGAAACAAATCACGACAGGCCGTGGTCTATCGGCGGGGCCTGGCTTGGCAGCTAGCGTGCGGTGAGCCCTGTCCAGCTCCGGAAGGGATGGCAAAATGTCGGTGCCGAGCACGTCAAAAAGCAGCCGCGAGAAGAAAACAGTTGGCGTAGAACCTTCAATATTTTCAGGGAGACCTATTATTCGGACATTATTTCTACGGCTTCGGCCTTCTAGATCCGTCACTTTAGCTTTTAGCTTAGCATTCTCAGCGGTCATAGCAGTGAGCGTAGCCTGGGTACTCATCAGTTCAGTGCTGGTATCGTTCGCGAAGCGCTCTAAACTGGAAATACGCTGTTCGTGATCATCGACAGTTCTAACACTTTCCAGTTTGGCCTCATACCTCGTGTAAGTGTCCCTTATTTCTGCTAAAAGTTCGGTTTTATGTTCTGCTAGCTTCGCAGTTAGCAGCGCTGTAAGTGTATTTGTAAGGCTGGCTGATTCTTCGCGTTCTGGGTCCTCCTTCTTCTTTTTCGACATCGTTCGTAAGTGCAAAGCAGTCCAATAGCCTACAACATTGAGCAAAAATGAAATTAAAGTGGCTAAATGACCAAGTAGAAGTAGTAACGTCCGGGAGCACTGACAAACACGTCTACTCCATTGGGCGGATCCCCTCCTCTGCTCCCAGACTTGACTTGAGCGCCAATGTTTGTTTTTCCTTTTTTCATTCAAAGACATTCATTTACATATAAAGGAGATCATTTTCTAAAATATTCTATGAGAAGAAAGATTTAGGTGAGAATAAATACATTCGTGCCGAGATAATTTCATTCACTGGTTCAAAAAAATGGCATCCAAAATGGATTTTCCCATTATAATGCCCCTAAAATGCAACATAGCAGCATACAATAGAATAAATAATAACAGAACACCATATTTTGGTGGCCATTTTGGATGCCATCTTGGATATTTGGATTGAGACCAGTTTTTATTTTGTGGGAACATCCTGATTGTGTTTAGACATCATCTAAGGAATCAAAAAAATTTGGTTTGGTTCGTTTCTGGGGGGGATGCAAAGAAGGCGGTCCTACCTCCCTACTAGAAGGGCATGTTTGTGAAGTCCAGAGAAATCTACAAGAGCCAGTGGATCCTTGGTCTGATTCCTTCTTGGAGCGTGGTTTTTGTTCCTTGATGTGCTACACTATGATAATATTCACAAAAACTTGACAAACGAGATTCTTATCTGTGTGTGCTAATGGAATATGAAATTACAAAATTTACGAATGCTGATAAATTTATGTATGCACGGTGCATCAGTATGTGTGAACGTACAATATGTTGTGTGTGCAGCGAGCTACAGTACATGCTCAGCTTCTCTGCGGTCATCACTGACTGGCCAGTTTAGCTGCTCCACTGTCAGTTTGTCATTTCATCCCCCGCTCACCAAGCCATCCATTCTATGATAACGTCAATCTGTGTGCGTGTGTGTGTTTTTGTGTGTGTTTGTTGGCACTCGCCATCTCACACGGGAAATTATTAAATCTGCGCTGCGTGATTATCCAGCTCCTGAATTTGAGCGACACATGCTGCATTTTACTGTTTGGCTTCATCCAATCAACAGCGAGCCTTTAATAATTAATGCTGAGACGGCGACAGCGGAGTTGTCCTAATTTGTAAAGTGGCTCTTAATTTGATGAATTCAGTATGGTTAGAAGACATGATGTGAGGAGATGAAGACCTGGGTTATTCCTGCAAGCATGATGATTCATTGTTTGATCTTTTCTTACGGCCTGGCTGCTGACACGATAACCAGACCTGCCTTGTTTGTGCAGTTAAATACAATCTCTTACAGATTGTGTGTGCACAGTTCAGGCAGATGAGTCCTGCTGTGTGTGTGTGTGTGTGTGTGTGTGTGTGTGTGTGTAGTTAATCACAGAGCCTCTTCATGGGGAATGGACGCTGTGGACAGGAAATGTCTTACAGATACAGAAGGCACCGGTGTTGGCTCTTTTAACAGCCAAACGGCTCCAATAACACAAATCAAACTGAGAAATGGACAACATGTCCTGTAATTTAGTGCAGTGTTGCCGCTTTAAGGCGCAGTCACACCTAGACGTTTGGGCCAACGTAGACGAACATATTTGCAAAAATCGGTGTCCGCTAGCCTCTGTTAGCCTCCGCTATCATCTGCTGGGCTCCGCCGTCCTCCACCGATGAAAGTCGACCGCATCCAAAAATTTTCAAACTTGATTCAAATTTCTCAGCATTTGCCAATGTATCTCTGGTTACGGTGGAGACCGTTAGAGAAAGTTAATCTCCACTAGCCACCGCTAGCCTCCACTAGCCGCCACTGGCTAATGTTTGGGTGCACGTTACCACGTTGACAAAAGTCCGGCTTGTTCTAATGGAGCGCTGGCTAACGCTTGCCTCCGCTGGCACCATGTTGTAGAACGCCGTGCTGCCTTTGAGGTTCGCTATCAAAATCCGGTAACGTGTTTTTTTGCTGACATTTGGCCACTTTTTTCGACCTTTCCCTGCGTTTACCAAACGCTGGGGTAAACGTCATAGTGTGACTGCGCCTTTATAAAAGGGGACACATACGAGTAGAATGCTGGATGTGAAAGAGTTAACTCCCACATAAAATCATTCCAATATGGTTGGCACATCATCTTATAAATATTCTGCTGAGGACAAAAAAATCACGGAGTACATCAAACGGATGCCGATACGCTGACTGCCAATCCGGGTGAAGGCAGCGTGACTCGAAAAAAAAAGATCCAAGATGGCGGAATACTCTCCGCCGCAGCTGTATTTCTGTATAAATCGAATATTTTTGGCATTTTTCTCTTATATTTTGTAAACGCTAGTGAGAAATAAACACTTTTAAATCTAAAAACCCAGTTTTGTAACCAGATAATACATCTGAGGTGATTTACAAGACATCTTACAAAGTGTTATCAAGCTAACTAGCGATACAGGAGCGTCACCGTGAAACACGTTGTACTGAAGCAAATGAATCGAACTTTGGTTCCGTCAAGCAGTCAAGCATGGGGGCATTAGTATTGCTGTGCGCGCAAGGTTGGATAGCTTAAAAATTATTGATTATTAATAGATCAGGCTCATGTGAATAGCGCTCTATAGCAGTTAATACGTGCTAATATTTTGGTTGGCTTACATAAGACATTGTTAGTAGATCAGGCTAGCCATTTTTCATCAATATTTCATAAATGGCTGTTTTTACAGACAAATACTGATTTATTTCAAACGTGTTTTTTAAAATTTTTATAGTTCTTTATGGGCTGTAAATTAATTATAAATCCATTCAGAATTTACAGAAATATTCATGGACAAATACTGATTTGTCAACACACAACATTTTTATCACTATGATTCTTGCATTGAAACATTTTATCACATAAATGAATGATTTATACAGTTCAAAGCAGAAAAACAGTCACCAAAGAAAATCCACAAAATATGTCATAAATATATCATTCTGGCCAAATAAATGTCTTTAATATTTACATGAACGCGCCCATTTGATGCCTACACCCATATTCTATATAATGAATGATTTATACAGTTCAAAGCAGAAAAAAACAGTCACCATAGCAAATCTTTTCAAAAAATGTCATAAATGTATATCCCCATTATAGCCAAAAGAATCAGCTATACTAGCCGGGTGCCGTCTAGTTTATAAATAATATTTTTGCAACTGTGGAAAGGTGGACAGTGGAATTCAAGAGGAAGTCTTAAAGCTTTGACGGCACTGTCGGTCAAGGTCTGGTTGCAGTTCCATTGTCTCCACCCATTAACACATTGGGCGCTATCTTGACAGTGGACGCAAAAACAAGCTGTGCAGATGGCGCAAATCCATTTGGGGCACGTACGAGGACACATTGCTATTTAAGTTGCAAGAAATATCAGCACAAATGGGTCGCAGGGTGCAAAGGAGTTGGTTTCATGAAATCAACCAATCAGCCGACATGCACTGGAACCTGGTGCATTGCTATTCAGAGGATGAATGCAGGAATGAGGGGTTTACTCCTGAGGCAACAAAATGGTGGTGCACAATGCGCGCGTGTGGAATTAGCAGTCAGAAGATGCATAGTGGTGGAGGTTATACTGACTGATGTGATTGATGGATGAAGATTTTATTCACTGACCAAGATAAAGCCGTTTCATCCTTTGGGATGGACATCACATCCAAATTCCTGAATGTATTGCGACCCATCACTTGCACTACTTATTAAAGAAAGTGAAATAACGGTTTGGTCTCTCATTAACAGTACATGCGCTGCACTTTGACGCAGACGTGATCTTTCTTATTCTGTTGTATGTGTGGTTATTGACTGTAATATGTTGTCGTACCAAAGCACAGGTTGTTAGTGATGGCCAAGTGAGGCCTCATGAAGCATTTGTTGTTTTTCATGAGCCCACTAGATGACAGTCTCTTCTCAAAAAAAGAGTTCAAAGCACAATGCACATCAGTTTGCTTTGTGTCAAACGAGCAGTTACTTAGGGAGACTAAGATGAGGAGTATCATTTGCATTATGAGGGAGCATCAGCTTCAACGTTTTGGCCATGTGGCGCATTTCTGTGTGCGTGATCCAGCACATAGGTACCTGAGGACCCCAGCGGCTGGAGAAAGCCAAGGGGACGCCCACGCTTCACCTGGCTGTGGTGGATAGATGGTTATATTAGAAATGTGGGGATGGACCGTTTGTCTAAGTGAAGAGACCTGGTTCCAAAGACATCCAGTCGTCACCTTAGGTCACTGATTAGCGTCCGAGTCTCACAACCATACAGTAAGACAGGAAGCACCCGGACCCTCAAGACTTGGACCTTCTTTGTCCTGCAAAGATATCAGCATCGCCAAACACCTTTGTCCAGCGACCTCATGACTCCACAAGCTCTTCCTATGCGTCTCTCAATCTCAACGGCTGAGCACCCAGAGACATGAATGTAACTGCCAAGTACAAGTTCAACATTTTCACCACATACACATACACTTCTGATGGCTGAGTCCAGGAAGTCATTAACAGCCCGGATCTTAAGGTGCTTTTATGCTTCTGCGGCAATGCAACGCCATGGCCACGTCGTAACTTCGACGCCGTCGTGCACCGTTGAAGTTCTGCGTCTCGTTGGTCCGTGTCACTGTGCAATTCACCACCGGAACGGAAGGGGGAACGAACTTGTTGATTGTTTGTTTACCTTCCGGCTTTGTTCCTGCGGTCTGAACAATGGTGGCCGAGAGTAAAAAAAATAAATACGAAAAGACTGGTGTTACAATTGGAGATTATCAACATTGAACAACAAATGCTTTTATTGCAAATGTGGCAACGACAACAAAAGAGGAGACCAGTGCGGAGGTGGTCTGTACGTCCACTGAACGAATCGAGGCGGAGGACGGGCGAATATACCACACTTGTTCGACCTCTGTGGGACATCCATGGAGAAATACACTTCAGGTATTTTCATATGTCGGCTGACAGATTTGGCGATTTGATGCCACCCGGAGACTGGCCGTGTCGCGGACCAATCACAGCCCTTGCGGTCTGCATCGTCTCGACGCATACGTAGTTGCAATTTTTGGGAAGTGCGCGTCAGGCAACGGCGTAGGGCTCGGAGGGGGTTCGCATCGATGCAGAGGGCTCAGCATAGCCACGGCATTGCCGCAACGCAGCAGCATAAACAAGGCTTTAGTCTTGATCCAGGACAATCGTCTGGTCAGTCTGTTTCCAAACATGATTAAGAAATTGGCTGAAGGGCATTTTCAAATTGATAATGATGCCATATGCACTACTGAGGACTTTTTAAATAAGGCAAACAGGACAAAATCTTCTGCACTGCAGGGATCCAGGTACTGCAGCAGCACTGGCAGAAAGCTGTGGCTACTGAAATATAACAAGGAGAAAAATCAGAAAGCCACTATGGTGAGGATCAAAACTTTTCATTCACACATGAACACAGAAAAACACAAAGATGCCCATCTTCATTGATGTCCAGATTCACTGAAAACTTTGGTGACATTGCTTTACAACCTTACACAGTGGCAGTGAAGGTTTTTTTTTTCCCTGTTCTGTTTGTATTGAATTCCCACTCTGTCTACGTCTGACGGTCTTTATCCTTTAACAACATGCATTCTGTTGCAGGCACAACCTCAGCTCCTCAATCAAACTGACACACAGTTGTCCTTGTTTTCCTCCTGCAGAGAACTCTTTGCCGGTTAATTTGTGAGAAGCACGTACCACACACACACACACACACACACAAACACACGCACACTAGGTACTAAGTGCTGCTAATGGGGTGATGTGAGCACTGCTGCAAGAAGACGTGTTTAACATTGCAAGCACTCATATTTGTGCATTTATGAACCAACCAATATAACAAAAGGACACAAGACAGAAAAGATAAAACACAATGCGTGCTTTAATGAAATGTTTGGTAGCTTTCATTCATAGCTTCAATCATACATCTGATAAGAACCTCACCCGAAACCCAAGCCCCAACCTCTGGTACTGAAAAATAAAGCCAACGCGGACGTGGCAAATCTTGCATTTCCTCGAATGGCTATTTGAGGCTGGTTCCAAAACTGAGTCACTCCCCATAGACATCCATGATAAATTGCCCAACTTTGCAGCAGAAGTAAACATGTTCACAGCCTAGTACAAAAAACAGTTTTGGTCTCCATAGCTAGCTTCCCCCTTCATGAAAACTGTACAGGGGTGAGTTTTTTCTTATAACTCAGTTTAAGCCATTTTAAGCCATAAAGTTATGAATAATTAGGGATGTGGTCACTTTGAGTGACAGCTAGGTGCCAGTGTCACCCTGTTGGCAGTAGCTGCTAGCTGCTGTGGATGACCCGGTTGAGTTGACTGTTTGTCCTTTCTGAGCGTTTTATTACAAATATCTGTGATAATATGGCTTGCTGTGCGATTAATTGTAATAACAGACCATCTCAGACAACACACTCTCATACTCCACTCATCACATACTGATGCAGAACCCTTGTCGTGACCAAGCGTCAATAAGTCTTGAGTTGGGTACCCCTTACGCGTCATTTAGTGATGCGCAGGGTAACCCTAACCCTAAAGGCGCAATCTCACGTGGACGTTTGGGACAACGAAGATGAACGTATTTGCAAACATATGTGGCCGCCGATGAACATCGAACGCGTCCAAAAAAATTTCAACATGCTTAAAATTCCTCCGCGTTTGCCAACGTACTTCTGGCTACGTTGGAGAACATTAGAGAAAGTTAATCTCCGCTACGATCAAGTTCCCTCCACTAGCCTCCCTTAGCCTCTGCTAGCCCCCGCTAGCCTCAGTTAGCCTCCGTTACTGTGGCGATCGTCTATGCTGGCTAACGTTTGGGTGCTGCTTCGTCCTGCCTGCTCAGAATCACTGGACAGTGAGTTTGTCAAACCCCTCTCCCGCACGTTGCCATGTTGGCAAAAGTCCCGCTTGTCCTAATGGAGCGCTGGCTAACGCCCGCCTCTGCTAACACCATGTTGTGGAACGCTGTGCTGTGTTTGAGGTTCGCTAACAAACTCTGATAACATGATTTTTGATGATAATAAATGTTCCCTGCTGTGTCAAAGGATGACGCGGGAGTCAAGCAGATAGTTTTGTATGTTATCAGAGAGAAATTGGGGTATTGCATGTTAACCTGCTACCCTGCACGTCACTAAATGACACGAAGGGGGTACCCAGTGTGTCGCATGTTGACGATAAGGGGTATTGACCAAGTGTAAATATGTCATGAGTTGGGAGTGAGAATGTGTAGTCTCAGAAGTCAGGGCTCCAGTAATTCCATTGAGTGAAATTTCAGTATTAATTAATTTATATGTTTGCACCGTTAGCACCAGGTTAGCACTAATTAACAGGTAGCTTGGTGACATTAGGTCCAGTGATGGTGCAACGGTTGCTCAGGCAAAATGCCAGCCATACATTTTAATACCTGCACCTACGACACCCGTTATGAAAACCACCGAATATTGAATATTATGTTACTGTAAAAGTGGAAAATTCTGCGGAGGAAATGCTGCTTCATAAGTAACGTAGTGTACCAGTAGTGTACATTTACTCAGAATACCCAATGACATATAATCACTGACCACAATATTCCGCCTATAGGCAGGCATAGGCTAAGAATAAATTGGAAGTTTTTGGGAAGATAGTTCCTAAAAATTCAAGGGTACATCAGTTTGGTCTCTGGCAGTATCTTTTGCAGTATAATCCTCATCACTTTATTCTTTCTCAACTATAAACACCACTCGTGCATGGTACATACAATTGAGCGCCGCGGTGGCGCAGCGGTCTAAGCGTCAAGCTTTGGCTTGGCACAGCTGCCCCCGAAGACCGGAGGTTTGCTTCCTGGTCTTGTCAGTGCCGAGTATGGCCGGTGCAATAGGAGCAGCAGCAATTATAAAAAAATAAGGCAAAATCTTGTTAAATTACAACTACAAACTGTATTTTAATTATGGAAAATAATCGTATTTTTATGAGAAAGTAATTTTCTGTTATTTCACAGTATTTTTTTGGCGCCCCAGCTGCCGGAAAATTACCGTTTTTTTAAGATTTTTTTTTTTACAGTGTAGTCAGGGGCACTGTCTATCTAGTATTGTATTAGTTGTATTAGTGATTTTTTTTTTTTCATGTGGGGTATAGTTTTCACTCCTCTGTGTCCTTCTGTCCGCCTGTGTGTGAACAAAATAATTGATTTGGACTGAACTTGATGGAATGATTTAAGGGTCAGCGAAGGATAAAGTGTTTTGATGTTGAGAAAAATTGGTAAAACGCCAAGGTCACACGCAAAGGTCAAATTTCAGGTCCAATGCTTAAATAAATACTGTATAGGGCAGGGGTCACCTGTCCTGCTCCACCCGCTGCTAATTAACCACATCAGTTGTGCTCAGCCAATCAAGAAGTAGGAAACACCAGACTCAATTAATCAGCTATGGTTGCACATGGAAAACATGCAGGACAAGTAATCTCCAGGAGCAGGATTGGTGACCACTGGTATAGGGGAAGTGTGATTCCCTTCCCTTCCGCGACGCGGATAAGCGGTAGAAAATTAATGAATGAATGGTATACGGGATATTTAAAAAGGCTACTTCGACGAATTGGTTAAAGCCCACCGGGCAAATGACATTGATCTGACATTGAAGTCTGACATTGAATCAACGTAGAAAATATGTTGGATTTGAAAATTGGATCAACATAGATATTCAACATAATATATATTTTTTGATTTCAGCTTTCCCTGGTTGTTCAAGGTCACCAGAGCTGACCTGTTAGAGATCCCCATGAGGATTTGGCACAAGTTTTACGCCAGATTCCCATCCTGATCCAACTCAAGTTCTACACAGAGAAACACGCATACAGCCCCTGATGTTCCTGAGTGGTCATCCAGCCACGTACTAATCAGGATCTGATGGGATCAGGTGTGCACAGAGTGGAATAGCTGCACAGATGTTCAATATAACATTCAAGTTATTATAATAAATACTAAAATCAACACATAACACATCTGCTGCATTGTGTAAATAAATAAATACACTTTCTTAGGGTTTCTGACAGAAATTAAAAACAGATCAAAATACAGGTCAGGAACCAACCACATTTTGACGTCATATCAATGTCATAGTCGGGAGATTGACGTCGATATTATGTTGAATGACGTCACAACTTAAAACAACCACAAAACAAAGTCGATACATCATGAAGTCATATATCACCTTTCTATTGGTCACATGACATTTAACCTTTGGTGACCTTGAAACTTCAAACTCAAGGTCATCTTTTTAACTCAAACAGTTTACAGGCTATATGGATTAAATAGGGTGGAAGGGTTGTGTATTAGTCAAGTGATTCAATTTTGGTCAGAATTGATCGCATTTCAAAGCCACACAGAACCATATATTATGAATCATGTAAGGTGCTGCGCTCTCTGTGTACCCCGTCTTGAATTGTATTGTATTTACTGTACTGGAAACCATTCTATTGTATATACAAGCAGAAATTACCTTAGTGGCCACCAGGACCTTGCAGTTGGCAACAAGACTTCACAACTTGATAGGCCTGCCTATCTTTATGTTTTTATTTTATGTTATGGTCAGTGTGCATGTTAAAAGGTGCCACCATGGCCCAAAATAGGAGACCTGCTCATCCTCACCTGTATCTATCAGCACCCAAATATCATAGTGGAATATGCAGTAGTTTTTATGGATTTACTTACAGAAATGTTGCAGACCCAGATCCAGTGCTCGTCATGCTAATTGCAGGGAATGTATTCTCATCTTAAAAAGTGGAATTCATTCATTGATTCATTTTCTACATCCATCCATCCATTCTCAATACCCGCTTAATCCAATAAAGGGTCACGGGGTGCTGGAGCCTATCCCAGCAGACATTGGGCGAGAGGCGGGGTACACCCTGGACAGGTCGGCAGTCCATCGCAGGGCCACATATAGTCGCACCCTCACTCACACCTACGGTCAATTTCACCAATTCACCTAACCTGCATGTATTTGGAAGTGGGAGGAAACCGGAGTGCCCGGAGGAAACCCACGCAAACACGGGGAGAACATGCAAACTCCACACAGAAAGGAACTGGGCATGGCGGGATTCGAACCCCAGACCTTCTTGCTGTGAGACAAGAGTGCTAACCACTGACCCACCATGCCGCCATTTTCTACATCCGCATACTCCAATTAAGGGTCACGGGGGGTGCTGGATCCTATCCCAGCAAACAGTGTGCGAGAGGCGGGGTACACCCTGGACAGACCGCCAATCCATCGCAGGGCCCTCCGAAAAAGTAGAATTCAGAGGAAAATTATCCTTTGGGCTAACGCTGGCATATTTTCATTTATGTTATTAATGTGCTTTGTTACTGTCAAATACAACCCCAAATCAGAAAAATTTGGGATGATATGGAACATGCAAAAAAAAAATAAAAAAATAAAAAAAATACAGTGATTCTTACATTTACTTTGACTTCTATTTCATTACAGGCAGTATGAAGCCAAGAGATTTCATGGTTTGTGTGGTAAACTTCATTTCATTTGTTAATATACATCCATTCCTGCATTTAAGGCCGGCAACACATTCCAAAAAAAGCTGGGAAGCTAACGCATTTACCATTTGGTATTGTTGCCATTCCTTCTCACAACACTTAAAAGATACTTTGGCATTGAGGATACCAAGCGATAAAGTATTTCAGGTGTTATTCTTCCTGCAAACATGTGTTGAGGTGTGCAACAGTATGGGGTCATTGTTATACATTTTTTTGTTTCAAAATTCTCCACACATTCTCTATTTGGGGGGGGCTGCAGGCTGGCCAGTCCAGTACATATACCCTCTTCTTTCACAGCCCTGCTTTTGTAATGTGTTGCAGAATATGGTTTTGCATTGTTTTGTTAAAAAAAATGCATGCATGTCCCTGTAAAAGATATCATCTCGAAGGCATCAT
>OMMV01204231.1:0-11653 GCA_900302635.1 Chatrabus melanurus
CTCTCACTGAGTGAGCCACTGCCAATAATCAGGTAGGGGGCATAGATTGGATTTAAGGAGGGCAGTGAAACTTCAGCACACTGCTTGATAAGGCGAATGGCTCTGGCTGTTCACTTTGTTCATACAAAAGAGCCGTTCAAACGAATCGGAGCGTTCAAACGACACAACACTTCTGGATCCATGGCGACTATACTGAAAGCCGGGAGAGAGGTTTTCCCCCCTGTATGTACCCAAAACATGCAAATACCTAAGAATTGATTGCAAAAGGAGCTAGCTAGGAACCATTGGCTTGGATTTGTGCCAAAAACAGTTTCTGAAAGTGAACCATTGATGAGATACGCTTGGACAAAGCGGAAGAAGAAGAAGAAGAAGGAGAAATGGTACATTTTTCAATGTTTATTAAAGTATTTTCGGGATGGTTTCTAGTCATGCTTTTAGGCTTGTTGGATAGAGAAATCTGCAAATAAGACTTCTAGATACTTTTTATAGCCAAGTGCTCAGTATTTCCAGAGTTTTTGCCGTGAATTGTTTGCATTGCACTATAGGTACAGCCGTGCCATTCCTCTGTATTTGTACTGCCATACGAATAACCAAACCATGTGACCTCAGAGCCTCGCTTTCATGACACTGTAACAAACTGTGGTTTTCCCAAAATGGATCACATGCAGTCTCCACAATTTGGGTTCAAACCTGCCAGAAAAAGGCTGATTGTGAGAAAAGTACAGGGAATTAAGCACAATAATTTTAGTGAATGGTCAAGTAGGTATCATTTGTACTGTCAACAATTATTAGGGAGCTGCAGGTAAAAGAGGGTCAAAATGCTGAAATTCTGTGAGGCTTGAAGCGTCTGACCTTTTGCAATCTGGGTACATGCACTTTCAATGGGGTCGTGTAAGCAGCATGTATGCAAATTTTGAGTTGCCTGGAGTGTGTAATTGCTGAAACTGTGGCCGTGGAATGTGTTGCAGGCCTGAAATGCAGGAATAGATATATATTAACAAATGAAATGAAGTTGACCACACAAAACATGAAATATTTTGGGTTCATACTGTCTTCAATGAAATAGAAGTCAATGGAAGGATCACTGCAGGGGTTATTTATTTGCATTTTCCATACTGTCCCAATTATTTCTGATTTGGCGTTGTACCACATATACTGTGCGCTCTACTTTAGACAAGTTTTTTGGTGATCTAGGGTACAATCATTTTCTGCTTCAATATTATACCAATGCATGAAAATTGTGCCAGACCACACCTTATTTTTAAACAACTATGCACATCAGTACACAAATGACTGCAATTCTTTTTGTGATTTAAAGGATGTGGGCACGGTGTGAAAACCACAACTGCGTTGGGTGAAATCTTCGAATGATACTTGCATTGCGCTGTGCGTTCCTTTGCATCAAGTGGAAGATATGGCCCTTAGTGTTACATCGTTACTCTATAAATTACTCACTTGAAATATTCCTTGTACTGCTTTCCCTCTTCTTAATGCAGGTCCATCATGGTGCACAAAGTAGCAGTGATTGGAGCTGGCTCTGCTGGTCTGGCTGCCACAAAGATCTGTCTGGATGAAGGATTGCTGCCAACCTGCTTTGAAGCCATTGATGACCTTGGTGGAGTATGGAAGTATAAGGCAAGGCATTACACAAGAAAACTATTTCAAACTGTTCTGTTAAAATATTGGTAGTGGCATGGATTTGCAAGTTTGGGTACCTAGTCACTCAGACACTCAGTGGATATGGGTAAAAATGAGAATTTATTTGAAAGCATCAGCATAAAAAAGGAATAACAAAAATGTCAAGAGTAATTACAGACTCAACAGAGTAAAAAACAATAAAAAAATTAATAAAACAGAGCATAGGATGGGGAAGTAGCCATCTTAATATCCAGGTCTCGCTCATACAGTAAGAATAGAGCGCCAGGACCTGAAAGACTTGGACCTTCATTCTCCTGGAAAGATATTGGCATCACCAAACACTTCTGTCCAGTTCTTTCATAAGCTCCTCCCAAGCATCCCTTGATCTCAAAGACCAAGGTCCCAGAGTAAAGAATGTCATTGCTGATATAAGTGAATCAACAAGTTCAACACTACAAACAGATACACGTCTAGTGCTGAATTCAATTCAATTTATTTATATAGTGCCAAATCACAATATAGTCACCCCGAGGCGCTTCACAAGTGCTGAGTCCAAGAAGTCAGTGAAAGCCAGGACCCTGAATACTTGGACCTTCATTCTCCTCCAAAGGTATCGGCATTGCCAAACACCTCTGTCCAGTGATCTCACGACTCTATGAACTCTTCCCAGGCATCTCTCAATCAAAAAGGCTGAGATCCCAGAGAAATGAACGTCATGATAAGCACATTGTTCAACAAGTTTGATACTTTTACCACAAACTGATACACATTTGATGGCTAAGTCCAGTTCAAATGGAAGGGCTGGTATCTGCGTATAACATCCTCTGCTAGTTCATCCATCAGGGCGTCAGCTGTTGCCTCAGTGGGCAGTCTCAGGTGAAGCATTAGACCACCCTCTCTGTGGGCTTTGGTGTCCTACATTTTGTGAGGACTGGGGGACTGTGTCTGATATGTTGTCCTGTCAGGGCTGGTCTGCTCCTGCATGTGGGTGGTTGGGTGCAGTTCTTTGTAGGGTGGCTTTTCTGTGTTCTCCTGTTATAAGATGGGACTAATCCTCTCCGGCAATGGCTGGGGTGCTCAGCCTGTGGTGCTTGTCATAGTTGTGGGCTCACTGTGCAGTCGGGGCATCCTGTCTGCAGTTTGGGGCAGTGTTGCCCATCTCATCACAATCATTTGCTTTATCACACATCTCATCTCATCTCATCTCATATCATGTGACCCTGATATGATTTGTACAAGAGTAACATATAAAGACAAGGGGAGAAAAAAAATACCTCACAATCATAGTAATTGATACTCAGTTCAAAATAGTGGAGTTGTAGATCTGTTTCTGGACATGGATGCCACAATTGAACAAGCAGTTGAGTTTGACTTTTTGTCAATGTAATTTCTTTGGCTTCACTCCGAACAACAGCAGAAAGAAACAAACTTGACCCACTTGTGCATTACGCTTCAATAGTCACTACAGTAACACGTAATGACGAAGTCAAGTATTGACTTATCAACTTTACAAACTTTATAGAATTTAAAAATGGCATTCTTCATCTCCTTAGAATGTTTTTGTGTTTATTACACCTGCTTACACTATTATTATTATTAGTAGTAGTAGTAGTAGTATCTGTTCTTTGAAATGCTCTCCCGCAGGAAATGCCAGAGCCCAGCAGAGCCAGTATCTACCGCTCCCTGTCCATTAATGTTTCCAAGGAGATGATGTCCTTCAGTGACTTCCCGGCCCCTGCTGATTATCCCAACTACATGCATCACTCAAAAATCCTAAATTACTACAAGATGTATGCTGAACACTTCAAGCTAATGCCACACATTCGCTTCCAGGTAATAACACACAAAAAAGAGCAGCTTGTGGGGCTACTTAATAATGTTACCGTCATCATATACTCTGTAGAACACCTATTGCCACTTGGCTTGGTATTTATTTACTTTGTGATGTTTGTACATTCTGTAAAATCCATATGTCAGTGCATACTTATGGTGGAGATCATTACTGTTTCATTGACTTCTTGAAAAAAGATGTTACAATAAAAATGCCAAGATGCAGAGATAATCATATAAATATTCTATAAATGTTATTTATAGTTGTTTAATCATAAATGTAACTTCATGCAAATCATCATATAACTCAATCATAGTAAGATGAAATAGAAACTTTTAGATACACTTCAACTACAGTAATTATGCAGTAATTATGATTAAGCAGTGCATTACTTGTACTTGTTAGGTAGGAAATGATTTTAGAAAATGGATAATAAAACACAACATTTCAAGTATGAGTGTCAGCTTACCAACTCCTTTAAACATTTTATGTGCTACTGTATATGTTTTAGACCAGAGTTAAGAGTGTCAAACAGAGACCAGACTTTTCTCGCACTGGTCAATGGGACGTGGTGACAGAGAATAAAGATGGACAAGAGGAGAGACATGTCTTTGATGCAGTTATCTGCTGCTCTGGTCACTACACCTACCCCAACATGCCGCTCAAAGACTTCCCAGGTAAAGTGGATGTTCCGAAGCATAAAAGTGACAGTAAAATTTTTTAAAAAACATAATTGAAAATTTGACCCTTTTGTTTGGCAGGAATTGAGACTTTTGAAGGAAAATACTTTCACAGCTGGGAGTACAAGGGCCCTGAGGACATGTGTGGAAAGAGGGTGGTGGTCATCGGCATCGGTAACTCAGGGGCTGACATTGCTGTGGAGTTAAGCAGAGTTGCAGAGGAGGTTAGGAAGTCATTTTTGACTCGAAAAATGCATAACATTAAGGGGCGAGCCGGAGCGATGTATATGTGCAGGTAAAGCCATAGTGATTACATCACATGTAAAAAAAAAAATTTACTTCCTGACTTTTGAAACCTAGTACATTAACTGCTTTATGAATGCATTTTAATAGTGGATTTTCTTTAAATATAACTTCAGTGTTCAATATCATTGAATGGAAAAACAAAAAAGTAAAAAATATAAACACATTTAATCTCGAATTTAAACAGTTAAAACTGACCCCCCCACTCTCTCTCCACTCAAGGCCACACCTTCAATGCTTTTTGCTGCAGGGACGAGAGCGCCAGAGGGGAAAAACACTTTTCAGTGAAATAAACCATTAATTTCTCAATGTTTCACAATGGTTACAGTCGCAAAGCATGTGGAGAGCTTTTTTTGTTGTTGTTTTTCAATCAGTGTTGTTGAAGGCTTTAACGGAGTTTACAGTTTCAACTGCTGTGACGTCAGCGGAGCTCTGAAGTTTGGAGTCAGTGACACAGACACTGATGGCTGCTGGAATCACACAACAAAATGAGAGCGTTTTTCAAAACGAAATGCAACACGGTGAAAGCATGGAGCGTAATATTGTTGTGAAATGGAGGAAGGTTAGGACTCAAAATGCAAAGAGACGTTTGTAAAGAGAGATAACAGATATTTATTAAATAAATGTGCAAAGTCTAGGTTATGGTCAAGGCAAAAGAGGCACCGAGGAAGGCAATGAGGAGGACGACACCAGAGGAACAGAACCAGGAGAGCCAGAACCAGGCGGGCCAGTGGAGCTGCGGCGGCTGCAGACACAAAGACAGCGGAATAATCTGGCACCAGTGGTGTGTTCAGCTAAATCTTAAATAAGGACCCAATAATGAGCCTCAGATGTGTCTCAGCCACAGGTGTAGTGGTGAGCAGCTCCACTGGTGAATACAGAGGGAGAGAGGGAAAAACAGGCACAGACCAGACCACAACAAATACGAAATGATAGATGTTTTTCTATGGTCCAAATAAAACACGATGTTCACCATACAGGGTTGAATTATTGTGCCGCCTGTACAAAATACTGAAAAACAAATAAGCATACGGGTTCTAATAAGGCCGTACAGGGCTGCATTTTAAAAAAATTAATACCCATACACAATACGGCAATTAAAAATGAAAGAGCACACCTTTAAACATGAACAAATCACACAAGTGTTTTATATTATAAACATACCTTTTCACAACGAGAGTAGCCCGTATCGTAAGCAACACAAAATAATACTAATAGCGCTCATTTCTGATTTGTTTTATTGAAAAACAGTAGTACAAGGACTTAGAAAGTGCGTCGTTACCGCCTTGGTCAGCCAAACGTGAAGCTGCCGGTGTGTTGCAGTGAGCGCAGCAGTGTTTGCGCATGTGCTGTAGTACGTGATCACCGTGCAAACAAACAAACAAACATACATACAAAGAAATTCCCATTCAACACACTAGTAAGGGCTCACTCCGGCTCGCCCATTTAACCTTTTGATTACTGATTTCAGTCTGTGGTTTGAGGTTATTCATTCATGTCCTCCTGACAATCAACATCCACTGTTTGTGCTCCGCAGGTATATGTGAGCAGTCGTAGTGGTGGGTGGGTAGTCCGTCGGGTGTCTCACTATGGCCTGCCATTTGACATACATTACATCACACGCTTCATACACATCCTGTTCCAGCTGCTGCCAGATAGTTGGATTAACCAGTTTGCAGAGAACAGACTCAATGCGATGTTCGACCACAACATGTATGGCCTCACACCCAAACACAGGTAAGATATTTCCATATTAAATTTCTAAATTCTCTCAGCAGAGACATTACAGAGTACTGTTGTCCAGTCTTCACAACTCAACTGGCTTTACTCAATCACCAACTCACCAAGATGATTGGCATACTCGGTTATTGTTGAAGGCCACAAACAATAATCACACAATGAAGCAAACAAAATACAGGGAATACAGTTACATAATCATGAATTTTAAAAACTTACTTTATTCAGTTATAGATACAGAATCATACCATATTTTCCGGAGTGTAAGTCGCATTGGAGTATAAGTTGCACCTGTCAAAAAATGCATCATGAAGAGGAAAAAACATATATAAGTCGCACCATAGCATAATTTGCATTTATTTTTGAAACACATATTTCACAAGAAAGGTGGTTCGTCATGTACTAAAAATAGGAGGCTAAGCTACACAAAATGAATGTGGGTCTGCATGTTGATTTGGCACAAGTTTTACACCGGATTCCCTTCCTGACGGAACTCCACATTACATTGAGAGTGGGCACACGTGGTGTTGAAACAGGAACCTTCTGCTTTGGAAGCAAGTGCACTGACCACTTGGCCAACATGCTGCCCTGGAGAATAGTAATAATACGTGGAGAATAAAGCCAGAAACAGAATAATGCAGAGATCAGAACTAATAGTCCAGGAAATCTGGCCCATTTTAGAACTCTACTTGGAACAAATTGCAACAGAATTTTTTGTGCCATGATACATTGCTAAAAGGTCCCCTGCATGATATACTAAAAGTCCTAAGACATCCAAGTTGCGGAAAATCTGGTAATGGGTCAATGAAGGATAACACAGGTGTCGGAAGTTAAAAATCCTCCAATCATATTGTAAAGTATACCATATTATTTCCTGATCCTAAAGATTCCAAAAAGGTATAGTTTGGACTATCTATGACTGAATGTTATGGAGTTATGAGGTAAAAACGGCAAAAATGGTGACAAAGGTCAATTTCAGTTTGTACTGGGGTCAAAATTTTAAGTTGCTCCAATTTTGGTAAAAATCGATGCAAATTATTGGTTGAACTAATAGGATTAATACACGGAATAGTTTTTTTCACCAAAATTGGAGCAACTTTAACTTTTGACCCCTGTACAAACTGAAATTGACCTTTGTCACCATTTTTGCTGTTTTTACCCCATAACTCCATAACATTCAGTCATAGATAGTCCAAACTATACCTTTTAAGAATCTTTATGATCAGACAAATAATATGATTGAATTAGTTCCTAATTTTCATTATAAATGAATGCAACTTGTGCCAAAAATAGATAAAGGGCACAGACTAACACCATTAGAGCACTTCCAAAACCCTGCATTAAATGATAACTGTCTCTAATACGTCCAATTTCATCTACCCAACTCTCTCAGGTTCTTCACTCAGATTCCAGTGGTCAACGATGACCTGCCTTTGAAAATGTTGAATGGGTCTATCATTATGAAACCAAATGTCAAGGAGATCCGTGGCTCCACTGTGGTATTTGATGATGACACTGTGATGGAAAAGGTTAGTATTTCCAAAGCTACCAAAATCAACTTGTATATTTAAAAAAAAAAATTGGACTTTATTAATTAAAGCACTATTCTGACTTTATTGTTCCAGGTGGATACTATCGTCTTTGCCACAGGATACAACTACGGTTTTCCTTACTTGCCAAATGATGTTATTTACAAAACTGGGTACCGCATAGGTCTGTACAAGCATGTTTTTCCAGCCAATCTTGAGCATCCTACTCTGGCTGTTGTGGGTTTCATCCATGGTCTTGGTGGCATCATGGTTATGTCTGAGATGCAGGCCCGCTGGGCCTCACATGTCTTCAAAGGTGAAGTTGACTCATGCCAGCATCAGTCACAGTGGTTCTCCAGGGTGGGACTGAGGAGTAATTAATCTCTTTTCATCTTCAGGACGTATAAAGCTGCCCTCAACAAAGACCATGATGAAGGAAATTGAGAAGGACACCAAGGGCATGGAGAAAAGGTAAAGGTATTATGACCAAATCGGGCTTGGTAGGTTGTAAAAATTATTCATCAGCTGCTAGGACAACTTATTATTCCTACTTGATTTAAAAAATAAGCCTAATGCAAGATTATTTTTGATACTGTGGCAAAAATTACTCGGGGACAATTGTGTACAATGTATTTAATCTTTAGGCCACATGACTTCTTGAGAAATAATAGACTAGACTATGTGTGGAATAAAATATCTTGGTCATTTTCAGATATATCAGCAAATTCTTATCATCACATAGGTTTTATGGAACAGAAATGGCCATGTTGTGACATGTGACAATCTGACTGAGATTGTGAAAGATGCTAACTGTATGACTTGTTTTATTGTTTTGTACCAAATAAGATTTTTGTGATCATCACTTGGACCCACTATGTTGAACATTGTTAGCTCATCATTCACTGCTGGTATTGTTCCTACTAGCTTAAAAAATGCAGTGGTAAAACATCTCTTGAAGAATTCTAGTTCCAATCTGGGGTCCCTGGGAAAATTCAGACCTATTTCCAATTTTTTTCAAAGTTATCCTACAAACCATCATCCGAGGCTGTCTAGGGTGATAAAGGATGCAGATGGAAATGTGCTGAGAAGTGAGAAGAATGTGCTGAGAAGGTGTAGGGAGTACTTTGAGGAGCTGATTAATGGAGAAAATGAGAAGGAGAGAAGGTTGGATGATGCAGCCAAAGTGAATCTGGAAGTGCAATGAATTATTGCAATCGCTTTCAGTGCGGAAGGTTCCCGGTTTGAATCCTACCCCTGCCCATTCTCCATGTAATGTGGAGTTGCATCAGGAAGGGCATCCGGCATAAAACTTGTGTCAAATCTACATGCAGATCCATGCGGGATTTGCTGTGGCGACCCCAAGTGGAAATTAGGAGAAGCCGAAAGTAGATTATTATAAGTGAGGACAGAATGAAGAAGATAAAGAGTGGAAAGGCAGTTGGTCCAGATGACGTACCAGTGGAGGCATGGAGATGATTAGGAGCAGTGGAGTTTTTAAGTGGGTTGTTTAATGAAATCTTGGAAACTGAGGAGATGCCTGAGGAGTGGAGGAGAAGTGTACTAGTACCGATTTTTAAGAATAAGGGTGATGTGCAGAGCTGCAGTAACTACAGAGGCATAAAGTTGTTCAGCCACAGCATGAAGTTATGGGAAAGAGTAGTATAAGCTAGGCTGAGAAGAGAAGTAAAGGTCTATGAGCAGCAATATAGTTTCCTACCAAGAAAGAACACAACAGATGCTATGTTTGCTCTGAGAGTGCTGATGGAGAAGTACAGAGAAGGCCAGAAGAAGTTGCATTGTGTGTTTGTGGATTTAGAGAAAGCTTATGAGAGGGTGCCAAGAGAAGAGTTGTGGTATTGTATGAGGAAGTCTGGAGTGGCAGAGAAGTATGTCAGTGTGGTGCAGGATTTGTACAAGGACAGTGTGACACAAGTGAGATGAGCAGTACGAATGACTGTTGCATTTTGAGATGGAGGTGGGGATTATATCACAGATCTGTACTGAGCCCTTTCTTATTTACAGTGGTGATTGACAGGTTGATGGATGAGATCAGACAGGCATCTCCATGGACTATGAAGTTTGTAGATGACATGAGCATTGAGATGGTTTGGGCATGTGCAGAGGAAGGTATATTTGGAGAAGGATGCTGAGGATGGAGCCACCAGGCAGGAGGAGAAGAGGGAGGTCAAAGTGGAGGTTTATGAATGTGATGTGGGAGGACATTCAGGTCATTGGTGTGACCAAAGAAGAAGCAGAGGACCGGGTGAGATGGAGACGGATGATCTGCTGTGGCACTAAGGAGAGCAGCGGAAAGAAGAAGGAGAAAGAAACGTATACAAACACACGACAGGCTTACATATATTGCTGCAATATTCAGATATACATCTTTCCCAAGCATGATTAATATTTTACAAAATTTGCGACAATTTCCCACTTGCTTTGTGTAGCATTAGTGTGCACAGAGCAGCAGCAATGAGCTCTGTGATGTCACAGTGCCTACTTCCACAAGACCACTTCCAGATCATTGAAAGATGAAGTGCAGTTTTTAAAATGACAACTAGTTTCTAAAACACTAATAATATACACAATTTTTTTGCATGGTACATTCAGTTATGTAAAGGACATTATTATGTGTCATTTGGACTTTAATTTATCATGGCTCCCTGTTCATGAGAGCAGACATAACATTTTGATGTTAACATAAAACATATTAAATGGTATGATGCCAACTTATCTTGCAGAACTTGAAAGGCATTAAGTACATTCATGTGCTCTGTGTTCTCAAGATGCAGGTTTGCTCTGAGTCTCAAAGGTGAGAAAAAAAAGTCAGCAGGCTACTGGGCTTTCTCCTATAATACCCCAATGACACTATCACGTATTTGCTTCCCATATACTTCGCGTATTTGAAATTTAATTTACGGCCCATATACGGGAATAATTGTATATTTTTAAGGTTGTACTTGCTCAGTATGGTTCCCGTCAACTTTAATACACCTTGCATACACTTCACGCACACACGACGTATCCGGGATGTAAAATGATCCCGTAAGCTTCGAGTTTGCTCACCGTAACACCCGTATGTCACGGTCAGTGTCTGTCCTGTCCTCTGCCTCCCTCTAGTGTTCCTTTTTGGAGTTTGTTTCTGGAGTTTTTTGCAGTTTTACTTAATCTTGTGTGTTTAGTTCTTAGTTATTATATTTGCTACATTCTCTTAGTGCTTATTCTGTTGTGTTATTTGGTTCTGAGTTCTTTTTCTGTGCACACTGTTTATCCAGTGTTGCCTTATTTCTTGTGTCTCTCCTCAGCTGTTTCCAATCATTGATTGCCCTCACCTGTTTTACTTCTAGTTGATCACTTCCCTGCTTATTTAAACACCAGTGTCCCTCTGTGTGGTGCTCGATTCTCGTGCTTTCATGTGGCTTTCTCGCATTTCTTCTCGTGTTATTCTCAGTGGTTTTTCCTTGTGATTGATCACCTGTTAACGGACCCATTTTGTATCTTTCTGGCTTGTGAGTTTGCCTTTCCCCTAACGGACACTGTTGCCAGATTGGACTGCCTACTTGTATACCAACCTCTGCTCTGCCAAATAACGTCTGTGATTTTGCGAAAACCATCTCTGATCTCTGCGTTGGGGTTCTCACCCACACTCCTCCCTTGACAGAACAATCGAGCCAGAAGAGACCCCACAGAGTGTCAGAGATGGACCTGGACTGGATTTATCTGCTGCAGGATGAGGATAAGCAGCACAAACATCAGCAGGTGGCGAACAAATTACGCCAGCTGGACAAGTTTGATCAGCAGAAAACCGCATATACAACGACGCATGCAGCTGGCAAATTTTCCAGTGTTCCTCTGGCTTCGTCCACTGACTCTACTTTTTTGGGATCGCGCCTGGCGATGCGCTCTTCACCGCTACCACTACCACAGCATAAGCC
>OMMV01204242.1:5548-16160 GCA_900302635.1 Chatrabus melanurus
TGTGCAGGTGGGTGTTGGAATTGTCCAGGCGAGGGCGCATTTAGCAAAGAGCAATCATTGGGCTCAAGGTCATTGGGGTGAGAGGTCAAAATTTAAGTTTTTCACTTCAATTTACGCTAAACCTGGCATACATATGTTGGTCAGTTCTGAAATTGCCCAGGAAAGGTCAAATTTGCCAAAGGTCAATCACTAGGGTTAAGGTCTCGTCTGCCTATCTGTTTGTTGGCCCCCTCCTCCCAGTTCCTTTTGCTGATTTCTACCAAACTTGGGGTGTCATTGAAGGTTGCGTTAAAAGCACTGCCCTTAAAGAATTGGTTTTGGCAGAGAAAGGTCAATGAATTTGATTTTCAGCCTGATTTGGACCAAATGTGGCACACATTTTGGTGGATTCCAGAATTGCTCTGGTAAGGTCAATCAGAGGTCAATCATTTGGGTGAAGGTCAAGGTCAATGGGCTCAAATGTCACACTGTCGTACCCCTTACTGCCTTCATGTTCACAGATACCAAGTACTTTTTAAAACAGGAAAATACCAAAAGCAGGATAAAATCATGACGATGATGTTCTTAAACTTACCAGTGGCCCGCAGAGTAAGAATTCATACTGAGTTTGTGCTGTCATAATCTCATGATGAGGTTGTCTATTCCTCGCTTAATAAAACATTTATATGCCATTTCAGTTTGTGGGAAAGTGTAATATTACATATGGACATTTATGAGCATGCTGCTTTCTCTGTGTGAGTCTGAGCGTCACCTCTCCTTTTTAATGTAAATTAGAGAAGCTCTGCGATGTGACTTTATTGGTCCCTGGGGAGGAAATTGTGAAGGAGTGATTAAAGTGCAATCACTGTAATGATACTGCATGGATTAAATCAACATCTCTGTTTTAGCACATCAGACGTTATCGCTGCTTTGCATTGCTGGCTCTGTAGCATAAGCTGTACCGTGATAGTACAGCGCCTGCAAAAAGTACTCAACCCCTTTGGGCATTTATGTGTTTTCATTACCGCGACCAAGGGCGCTTTTAGCAGGACTACTCAAAAAATGTTATTTCTCAAAACTTGGTGTAGGGGTGGGGCGTGGGCAGTGGTGGGCACAGCCAACCTACAAGTTAGTTACGATACCCGCTAATCCGCGAACTGAAACGTTAACTGCGATAACGCCAAACCGATAAACCGCTAACACATTTATCTGAAGTTACCGATAAAACCAACCATCCATTTTCTAAGCCCGCTTATTCCAGTTAAGGGTCACGGGGGGAGTTGGGGGGTTGGGACCTACAGTCAATTTGGAGTTGGAACTGGGAGCAGCGTTGCCAGGTGTACGATAATTATCGCATTTGTACGATAATTTGGCCCTCTGTACGATGTACGATCAATAATCCCAAAAAAGGCCAAATGTATGATAATTTGACCATTTCGTGAATGTGTGGTTGTAGTCAGTATGCCGGAGTTTTTTTGTGAATCCTGAAGGCATCTGTTCCCATGTGACATGTTTCCAGCCAGTCGCGCTTTGCTTAGCGTGAGATACGGGTGACGTTTGTCTCAAAACAACGAGCACAACTGGCTGAATGGTCATCTGCGCCCGCCCCACGAGACGCTAGGACCCGTCAGGAAGTAGAGCGAGATTCTTCTGTTGTCAGTTATCATGAATACGGTTTCTATGACAAAAAAGTAAACCAAAAACGTAAACACTAGAGTGACTATATCTGCCTATAGCCAGTGTTGCCAACTTAGCGACTTTGTCGCTAGATTTAGCTACTTTTCAGACCCATTTAGTGACTTTTTTTTCCCAAAAAGCGCCTAGCAACAAATCTAGTGACTTTTTTTCAACCCTTAACTACTCAGTGTACAACATTGTCGTCAATACTGTCCCGTGAACGAGGCTTAAGCCCACGCATCTCTCCTGCTTTGCTTCTACAGTCAGTCACTCCGTTGTGCTCATACTGCGTTCATGGTATGTCGTAAAGCCGGAAATTATGAGCTTCAACTCAGAAAAAATGATTTGAACGTGTGTTTGAGTTGGATTTTTTTGCTCAGAAACTCGGGCTGAAATTCAGTTCTCCGATTTATCCGACCTGATGTCATAAGAACTACAATCATAGCGTCATCAGTCATGGCTGCTGAAACACTAATATTACAGGTGCCATTTAATAACTTTTAACAAATTATTTACTTTTGTCTGTGATATGTTTTCATTCTTTATATATTAGTGAAGTTGCCAGCATTATAGTTTTTGCAAAGACGTCTGCAATAATTGATATTGTCACTGAGTCCTGACTACAAACAGAAATACAATCATCTGAGATGTTTTCCATCTTGCTCACCCACAGCAAGCTGAAGCATTCACTTATATTATTAATGTGTTCCTTGTAAGACAACAACAAAGCTCAAATGTGTTACTGCGTGCATCCATCAAGTGAACGCACGCTTTTCAGAACGTGTTTTTAAGAGTTTACCGTCATTATGAACGCAGCACCAGTCACACTGTGCAGGAGTGGGCTGACATGACAGACGTCAAAGTGAACGATCTGCACATGTGCTCACATACATAAAGAAATATTTTGAATAGACTGTGTTAAAATACAGTAGACCATGTGCGGAGGCTACTGAGTACAGATTAGGAGAATAATTTGGCAGAATGTGAAGGTAACGTGATGACGTCATAAATATGCAAATCAGCGCATGACGTCATTTAGCGACAGTTGGTGACTTTTTAAGCAGTTGTTAGCTACTTTCTATTGGACACAGTTGGCATCAGTAGGCTTGTTATTTTGGTTACGACGGGTGTACGATAATTTTGAGTCTCTGGTACGATAGTCCTACAGTTCCCACCTGGCAACGCTGACTGGGAGGAACCTGGAGCACCTGGAGGGGACCCACGCAAACACAGAGAGAACATGCAAACTCCACACAGAAAGAACCAGGTCGGAAGTGAACCTGGGACCTTCTCGCTGTGAGGCAACAGTGCTAACCGCTAAGCCACTATGCTACCACTAACTTTTATGATATGAATTTAGCTTTGGGTTAAGTTTTTTTTTTTTTTTCTGGTCTAAAACCCTGAAAAAAAAGAGCTGAAATTTGAATATGATGTAGCATAAACATGAAGGGTCTCAAAAAGGTTTATGACAAGATCAGGTGTCCATCAAGATGTATATAAATAATTAAATGAACAAATGAAATTAAACAGTAGTTAACATTCAACATACAGTTTATTCACAATACAGAAAGTGTTAAAAGAATAAGAAATATTAACAAAATAAAAATACATGTGGAAAATAATTGTAATAATCGAATTAATGCATTTACTCTGGCTTGACCTGCTGCTCCTCCATCTTCTCGAGTTAATGCTTGTTGCAGTCACACAATGTGTTGATTTATCTTATTGGATTTGGGAATAAGCTCCAACAGGAACAAACGCGTATGACCTTTAAACTTTATTCAAAAAAAGGTGAGCTGACTTAAAGTTCGCTGTACTAAATTTAGTGGTAGCTAATTATTTTCGGGGAAGGGTCATTATTCCGAATGTCCATTGGTCCGAAAATTAGGGTTAGGGTTAGTTAGTTAGTTAGGGTTAGGGTTAGTTACTTTTAAGGGACCCACCCTAATAGGCAAAAAAATACCCCTAATTTGACCTAAATTGTTACTCAATTCAATAGATTTTAGCGCCACAGGCCCACAGAATGATACAAAAGGTTTAATTACTAACATTCTAGTTTGAACTGCATATAACCATTTTTAACAATTTTCGGACCAATGGGCCTTCAGAATATTGACTAGTCACCTTATTTTCAAAGTTAGCTGAAAAGCTAATCTGCTAAGAAAAAAGTTAGCTTCACTAATTATCTGTTAGCGGATTAGCTGAACTGTGTCCACCATTGGGCGTGGGCCAATGAAGAAACCGTTAAATTTTAAACCTGCTACCAGGGCAGATTCAGGATTTATTTATTTTTTTGTCTCTTTCTTTTATTACTGTGCACTACCTCTGGCGTGCAGGGTAATATTGTTGCCCTAAATAAAAAGACAGGAACACTAATTACTAGACTGAAAGGACGGGATGATGTCATAAGGCACTATCTTTATGTGCTTGCTGACGAGTGGGAGGACACGCAGACGACAGCTGTAAAAGGTAGCGAGGAAAAACAATATTCCATCTGGCAAATAACCTTCCCGCGTGGCTGTACACCCGAACATTCAGCTGTCAGACGCTGCTTGACACTGAGGATCAGCTAAGTTTGGGAAGGTTGCAGCAATTACAGAGGAGAGCTCAAGTGAAGTCAAAGAGGGGAAATCGGCGAAGCTGCTGCAAAGCTAGTGGCGTTTGGGAAACCGTATCCCTTGTTGAAACTGTAACGCTCGTGGTATTATTTAACCATCATTAAAAATATATGAGACTCCCCGTGATTTATGGCAATTATACCATATAGGCATTTAGAAAAAGCAACAAGCCACTAGGGGCAGATCTTTACAGCGATGTTGGTGCGGCTAAAAGGTACTCTGTGTTATTCAAACAGCCGCTCTCATCTTGGCCTCAAGTGGCTTGTTTCCTCGCAGACCTGTGACCAGCTCAGTTAATATTAAAACGCTCGCCTCAAATCGACACTTACATGTGGAGCCCCAGGTATTCCGCAGACTGCAAGATAAAGGGTACAACTGTCACTGTGGAGTTTTCCTTTTTTTTTTTTTTTTAACATTATGAATTAATTGTCCTCATATCATATTGATTTTGCAGCTGTGTAACCTTTGTAAAGTTGCATAATAAAATGCAACACAAGGTGGCAGTTTGCTTTATATTCTGATTGATGACATGCTTATTATTGATTGTTAATCACTTAGAAGAACAGACTGGCCGCGAAACCTGGATTAAACAACATATTCTGCTTTTAATTATAACCGTGTCTCAGCCTAAAGCTATAAAGATGAACAAATCGCCTCTTTTTTAGTTTTTATTTATACCTACTCACTCATAACAGGCGTCGCTGCAGGCATTTCCACATGCCCATTTTACTCACACACATACAGTAATGAAGTTTGTATGTGTGTACCTGATAATGAAGTTATCTGGGGGGGGGATGAATGGGTATTTACTGCTTTGTGGTGCATTATTTTAGCCATTGAGCTGGCCTGCTGCAATGCAACGGCTGAGTGACGGCCGCACACTGAATTAATGGCTTTACAAAGTGTACCAAGGCTTTTCAAAGTCACTCATGCATTTGTGCTCTTAGTAAAGAATAATGACTGAGGGATTTACACATAAATGTTTCTTTGTGTTTAATTAAAATGACTAATGTGGCAATGGTGGTATGGTGGCTCTGAGGGTAATTAGCACACACACACACAGACACATATACACACACACACAGTACTGTGCAAATGCTTTAGGCACCCCATTTTTTTGATTAAAACAAACAAACAAACAAATGCCCCCAAGCATCATCTTCAAAAAAAATCATGTGAATTCATTTTAAACACCTCATTTTAAAAAGAAGCAAACACACACAAATTGATTTCCTTGTGGCTGTACTGCCTAGTACTGGACAACACAAAAACTGTTGCTGATGATCAATCAATAATAAAATTATTTGTAAAAACCTGATTTAACACAAAAACAAAGACATACAGGTTCCAAAGACAGGCAGGTTTGGTGAACTGGTGACTCTAAGTGTGAGGGAGAGTGTGCGTCTGTCTAAGTGTGGTCCTGCGATGGACTGGCGGCCTGTCCAGGGTGTACCCCGCCTCTCACCCAATGACCGCTGGGATAGACTCCAGCCCCCACATGACCCTTAATTGGAATAAGAGGGTATAGAAAATGAATTTCATCACCTAAAAAAAAAAAATTAAATTAAAGGTGAGATGTAGTCAGACATTTTACATATTTGTACATATGAATTATTTAACAGCTTCTCTTTATTTAAAAAAATAGACACATTTAATATTCCTAAAATCTATGCACAGTACTATATATATAAATCGATTAATAATCTTACCTGTAAATTAACCAATCACAACATAATTAATATATTAATCTTCCCTGCAATGCATAAGAGAATTTGATTTTCTGTAATCTGATTTTTTTTTCTCCAATAATTAGACCCGCATGCATTTTGGGTATTGTTTTCGGTCCAGTGTGTCCATTCAACTGTCCATGTGTGAACAAAATAACTTTTTTTTATCTGATTTGGACCAAACTATGTGGAATGATTAAGAGTCAGCCATGGATAAAGGGATTTGATTTTGACAAAAAAAAAAATCAGTGAAAGGTCAAGGTCACAGGCCAAGGTCAAAGATTTGGCCCAATGTTTATTTATTTTGTTTGCTTTTGCCCCCCTCCTTTTGTTAAAATGCAGTGATTATAAAGTAGCTTTATTTCTGTCTTATATCACAAAATTACATCCAAATTTATTGCTGCTAAAGTATTTATTTTGGGTGGATTTCACGGCACATAAACTTTGCTCTGTGAGATCTTGCAGATAGCATGAAGATTAGAAGCACATGCACAAGGTTCAAAGTTCATGCTGCATTCAAGGAAACTGGGAACTTGGAATTTCTGACTTACAATGAGGAAAAATGCATCTAATAAAGGTACCAAAAAACATTTGTCTCCCCACTGACTCAATTTGGCAAACCAAGTAAAAATGTTGTCTCTGCAGCTAATGTTAGCATTGACAACTGACACAGCTGACCTGTGTGAGTGTTGTCTTACATGTCCAGCAGATATCCTGCAAAACCTTTGTGGGAAATTTTATCGAGAGCTCTCACCAACAGGATCTTAAATGGCCTATGATTATTGTGCCTTTTGCTGTCTTTCTATTTCCAGTTTATGTCATTTTTATGGCACTTTCATTCACAATTGAAGGTCTACCATGTTTCTTCAGCTCCATGATGCTAACACTAGCATATGTAGTGTAGCAGTGTATTTTGGCCCTCAAACAGCATGCTGGGAAAATGAGTTTCCTAGTGTTAGGTGATGGGCCAGGACCTGGATTTTGGGCTTTCAGGCTCACCTGGAAAGAGGACGTCTTATTGTGATATTTTGGAAGGACTATATCTCTAGTTATGAAAAATGTATGATAGCAATGCTAAAGCAGCAGCTTTCACTGTATTATCACATAATATGAACACTACCCCACGCAAAAATGATGAAATCAGAATCTGTCACAACTCTTTAATTACACACTGTCTATTGACATATGACACCACCTTTCCACATCATTTGAATGTGAGAACCCGGCTGGAACTGTTATTTAGATGATATGAGCATTCAGTAAGCCTACAAATACAAATTCTGAATAAAAAAATGTCAAAAAAGGGTTCTCATTTAGAAAATTCAAGCACAGCTATTCCATTGCAGTACCATCAAACATCCTTATATCTGCTTATGAAACTTATATGTGCTAAACTGTTTATAAACTTATATCTGCTTATAAACTGAAACTTATATGTGCTTATAAACTGCTTATAAACTTATATCTGCTTATAAATTGCCTGTAAACGTATATTTGCTTATAAACTGAAACTTGTATGTGCTTATAAACTGCTTATAAACATATGTTTATAAACTGCTTATAAACATATCTGCTTATAAACTGAGACTTATGTGTTTATAAACTGCTCAACTTATAGCTGCTTATAACCTGCTTATAAACTTATGCTGCTTATAAACTTATATCTGCTTATAAACTGAGACTTATATGTGTTTATAAACTGCTCAACTTATAGCTGCTTATAACCTGCTTATAAACTTATGTGTTTATAAACTGCTTATCAACTTATAGCTGCTTATAACCTGCTTATAAACATATGTTTATAAACTGCTTATAAACATATATCTGCTTATAAACTGAGACTTATATGTGTTTATAAACTGCTAATCAACTTATAGCTGCTTATAAACTTATGTGTTTATAAACTGCTTATCAACTTATAGCTGCTTATAACCTGCTTATAAACTTATATCTGCTTATAAACTGCTTATAACCTTATATCTGCTTATAAACTGCTTATAAACATATGTTTGTGTATGAGCTGAAACTTATATGTGCTTATAAACTGCTTATAAACATATATCTGCTCATAAGCTGAAAGCTACCACATCCACATTGCTAACATCAATTTTCCGCCTCAATGGGTCAAGACCTTCCCAAAAATAACAATGAACATTCCTCCCTCTGAGTGAGCCAAAGAGACCCTCTGGCCCATCGCCTATGTGTCAAGGCATCTTGTTGCTGTATTTTAAAACATTTAACTTAACATTTAACCTTTAACATTTACTTCTGGACCGACCCACTGACCAGTGTTAAGTGGCAAAATAATTAAAAACGTATAACAATTATTAGTCATAATTTCCTGGAAAAAGTGTGACTGTCTGCCGTCTCTCTCTAGCTGTCTGCTTCATCCCCAGTAATGTCTCATGACAGCTGAGCAGAAGTATCGTCTTACCGCAGGAGAGGAGGAACTGCTGCTTTCTTTCTTGGACATGGCAGCCTGATACATCACCAGCCGTTCTTTCACTGACACAGGCTCGGCCTCCTGGTCCTCTGCGCTGACAGCCCTGTTCTCCTGGCTCTGCCCTTCCTCCGCACCCGCAGACCTGGGCGTACCTGTGCTGCCTGCAGCTACAACCACACAAACACCACCGCGTTATCAATATGTGAGTTCACATGTGAGACTTTTGGGAAAGAATACATAAAATCAGATTTCTTTTTAGGCCTTGTTCACACAAGAAAGTAGCAATATTTATTTGCGTGTCCTTGCAAACAAGCAGCATGTGCTGGAGCACATACAGACACTGTGCTGACTGTAGCCTTAAATATAACATTCATAGTTTGGCACATTCCTGAACCATTCAGCAGGTGGCAGCACAGCGTGAGATTTTATTTTTATTTTTTGCTTTTCATGAAGAATCTACAACAAAGTTTGAAACACAAAACTTTCAGTTGGTTACATAGTAGCCACCATGTTTCTCCTTGTGGCTGCTAGGTTAGTTGCTTTTAGAACAATCTGGTGCATCAAAGTTCACCAGATTTTAATCAGTCTGTCTTCATTAATTCAATTCAATTCATTTATACGGCGCCAAATCACAACATCGTCAAGGCGCTATACAGCAAGCACATTGCCGCCAGTGGTAAGAAAAAAACTCCTTTGAATGTTTTTGATTATAGGAAGTAGGGATGGCACAATACCACTTTTTCATGTCCAGTACGATACTGACACTGGAACCTTCAGTATCTGCCCATACAGATGCCAATCTGATACCATTTTCCCCTGTCTTAAAACAACTAATCTGTTCAGAAAGACATTTGTCTGTATGAACTATACTAACCTAGACATCTAAAAAAACATCAACCCAAACTGTGAAAAAAATATTCTACCGGGATCGAATTAAGTTTGATTTTTGCCAATATCGACAGATGCCAATTCAAAATATCAGATCAGCATACTTCTAAAAAGAAGAAACCTCAAGCAGACCAGACTCAGTGGGGTGACCATCTGCTTTGACCAGAACACCAAGTTGGCATGGACTAAATCACCCACCCATTCACCCACTCATCTACATTTATGCTGTACGTCCGGCATTGTTACCAGCAAAGGGAATAGGCAGGACTGGAACCTTGGTGGCACAGCCTATGTAGTTCTTGAGGAGCTTTCTAGTAATGATAAATGCAGATAATTTTACTTTACAATCCATTCGCTTACATTCATTCATTTCTTGGTTATACTCCATTGCCGGCTTATGAGTCAGCGCCTTAAATTTTCATCCCTGATCTAATGACATGCCTTTCGGATCATTTGGCTCATATTTGGTTCATTCCGTGTATCATTAATTTTGACTTCCTGCTCCTTGGAACAGATCAATATGTAAGAAGGGCGGCACTGAATGAACAGGGAGTCGAACAGTTTGTTTGATTTAGTACATCCTGAAAAAACACAGTTTAAACCAGACAAATAAAACTTTGCTAGGGAACCCGCAGGTGTTTTCCTTCACTGAAAAGATGAGCTGTTTGAGATTCATTCGTGAATGATACATCTTATTCAAAATAATTAATAAAAGCACAAATTATCATTAATACATTATGTACAGTTGTGGTCAGGTGTTTCCATACACCCATCATGGGCATGAATATCATGGTAATTTTGGGCTTTTAATGATTTCTTTAAACTGTTCTTTTGCCAGGGTGGAATGACTGTACAGCATACATCATTAATGACTTAAAAAAAAACAAGAATTGGGTGCACAGGTTTGAATTTATTTGGGATCATCTCTAATCCACACAGGGCCAAAATTATACATACAGACTCAAATATATACATACATTCATTTAAATCTTTTAATAAGTGGTGCTGAAGGTTCTATAATGTCTTTTAAGGTGACAAGGCCTATTAACTCCTCGTTAGTGATCATGATTGACTACAACTGGTAGTTTCTCTGTGTGTGGATGGGTTTGACAGCACTCAATGGGAAAGTCCAAGGAACTCAGTGAAGATCGAAGAAGGAGAATTGTAGATTTACACAAGTTGGGAAGGTCTCTTGGAACCATTTCTAAACAACTGCAGATTCCAAGATCATCAGTTCAAACAATTGTTCATAAGCAGTCGGATGTGTCACCACTTCGTCA
>OMMV01204255.1:0-11803 GCA_900302635.1 Chatrabus melanurus
CATTTCACAAAGATGAGGGTTCTGAGGGGAACAACAACTGATTCATCTTTTTTCGTGAGTCTTCTGGCCGCACTGTAAAATGCAAAAGACAGAGTAAGTATGTCCCTTTTGGGCTACTGTATCAACATGAGACTGCAACATGGCGGCCTCCATGAGGAGGTCCGCCCACTTGTAGATATGAAGGGCTCATTCTAAGCTTATGAAAACACATTGATTCATAATGCAGGTAATTATGCACCAATGCACAGATGGTTATGAATGCTAGGTGTATTTTTCTACTTTATAAAAACACCAGGTCTAAATCCTTTCAGAAAATTAACTCACCTTCACAAAGCTTTAAACAGTGACAAGTCAGGCTTTACAACTGGGAAATTCCATCATCCCACTGTGACCGGAATGTAGCATTAGATCATCAGTACTGAGGCCAGGAACAATAAAGTGATAAAAAAGCCTGAGAGAGTAGAGGACTTGGTTAATGTGGTTCAGGTCTGCCAGTCAGCTGGTTGGAGAACAGCAGAAAGCACTGAGGGCACCTAGTGGCCAAATAAGGAATAACAGGTTGTAAAGTGCCAGATTATTAATAAGTGAGAGCACACAGAATACACCGTTTACTTGTAAGTTACACATCAAGGTAAATTAAAACTTAATTGCTGTTAAGGTTTTTACCGGAGTGCGCAGTCCTCTCTTGCGTACGGAGGATAAGCAGAACATACTCGGATCATCTTTAGCCTCTTGGCATATTTATTTAACGAAAAAGTGCAAACTGGTACGGATGGTCATGGTGTCGTCTAATAACCGAGGCTAACACAGAACAACTGGCGCTCATTGAGAGCGTGGTGACGTCATGTCCTGTACGTACCGTAAATCCTATACAATACAGCAGTGCAGTACTTCAGTCTACCATAATACAGGGAGTAAGGGCGCCATCAAATTACAGCACTTAACAGTACCACTATGTGCTGTAGAAAATGAAAAGTTTTTCCCTGGCTGCAGCAACAAGGACAATGCCAGATGTTGATTTACCTCTAATGGTGAACAACAGACAGCGGTGTACATACCCGCTTCTATATCTGATAACAGGAATAACTTCCATGATACTACAACGGGAAATTAAGCTGTAACTTCATGACAAGTTGGAATTTTAAACAACAAAATAGCCAAAGCTTCCTGTTTTAATATAACGTGCAAAACAGTACAACACTATTGTATGTTTCAGTTAAATTATTGTCTGTCTCATTAACACTGCAAAATGATCACATCTCACATCATCATCGACCATCTGCCACCACAGACGACAGCAATTCTGCTGTAATAACCGGGATGAAGGGCTTTCTACAATCAACACTAGAATGCAGCATAAATGTGTGTTGACATTGCTACAGTCTTTCACTCTATGCGCCACATTCGACCGTATAGATCTTTATCACCCTAGAATTGTCGGTGGCACTGCACAACGTTTATGGGCCTTTGCTTCCAGTGATTACCATTGCTAGCATTAGCCATGTCATTTACACCACTACATTAGCTGTACTTATTTCAGAATTCAAGCTGTCGTAATAACAACCCGGACAGCTACATCTTGAAGCTATTTTTTATTTATTTATTTATTTTTTATATGCTCCATCCACCTGTGGGTTGGGTTGTGGAGCCCATGGGCTTAGGTGTTTTTGTTGACGAGGAAAGGTTTGACCTTGACTTTGCTCTGATCTTTCTGATTGTAGCACTTGAGAAGTTGAGTGAGAAGTCGGAGTGCCTGGGTTTGTGTTTGTCCTGAATCAGGACTAAGATCTAAGCTTTCAATGACTTCGTGGTTTCGGCCATCCGGAGTGTATCTGTACGTGGTAAAAGTGTTTAACTTGTTGAGAGATTCCTTTATCTCGGCAGTGGCGTTCATGTCTCTGGTTCCTTGGCCTTTGAGGTTGAGAGACATCTGGGAAGAGCTTATGGAGTCATGAGGCCCCTGGACAGGGGTGTTTGGTGATGCCGACAAGTCTTTTGGATCCTAGTGCTTCTTGGCTTGCTGTATGGTCGAGATACTTCGTTACTAGGTCTCTTTGAAGGAACCATGGGTACCACTGGAATGACTTTGTGTCAAACGAATGGTTACTTCGGGAAACTCAAATGATAAGTATGTTTTGCAATGTGAGGGAACACCAGCTGCGACATTTTGGCCATGTGGTGCATTTCTTTGTGCATGATCCAGCACATGGGTGCTGTGGGTCCCAAGGCGGTTCCATAGTGTGGTGCATGTGTCAGTGTGTCTCTTTTTTTGTCCATGATACCTTGAACAAAATGTAATTGTTCTTCACCAAATTTGAACTGAACATTCCAAATTAGTGTATTTTAGAGGATTTTGAGCATGATTGGGTTTCATCAAGACCCTCTAAGAACCCTCAACATTGAATTTAGTATTAACTGAATTTATTATCCCCTAGCGGCAGTAGTTTTTTTTAAAGTTTTTAAATTCATTTATTTTTTGGGTCAGTATCAGCTGGCTATTTTTCATACCCCTACTGTAACCAATCAACCACACATACACATGCGCGCGCACACACACGCAATCAAAAGTTGGTCTACATAAATTGCACATATTCCAGCTTTAAATTTTGAACGCAGAACTGCCAGTATTCGATTTACCCAAATTTTTATTTCCAAATGCAGTATCAGAACACACAGGACATGCCTCAGTGAATATCTCCTGATATATCTACCAGTATGATCAAGCCAACACAAAGCCAATGCATGATTGAGACCCAACTTGGTCCACATTGACGTCACACAAATATGAGAAAAAGATGTAAAGAAATCCTATTGCAAATACAGATATGGTTATTATATGGTTGCTTGGCACCATTGTCAATTTCTAATGAGATGAGAATAAAGACAGCATTCCTTATGGAAGATAGTGATGGTGTTTTTTAAACTGTGGTTGTCTTTCATTACTTGAACTTTTGCAATGTTCTCCAAGCTGCCATGCTCCTAAGATCCTCTCAAACAATTCTGACAATATAATTTTACTTTTTCATTCACACAGCTGGAAGTCTCAACAACAGACTTGGTTGGTAACCTTGTTGAGGGACCTGCGATACTGGTCATCACCGTCATCGACCAGAATGATAACCGGCCCATCTTCAAAGAGACTCGTTACACAGGAGAGGTGCTGGAGGGGTCTCCTACAGGTAAATGGCATTGTTTGATTGAAGCACTGTGGAAGGAGTGGTTTTGCTGTTGGATTTATTTAAATGCCAATATCAAATACTTTATAAAACTTGAGGGTTCATCTTTATCTGATGCTGAGTGTTGATGACAGTTGTATATTTATGGTCTGAACTGGATTGTTTGTAGTTATAATAAATTCAGGGTTCTTCTAAAAAGACAAAGATCTTTCACAAGTCCTGAATTTGATTGTCGAACTAAAGTTCTATGACTGGCAAAGGGCTGAAAGGAGATCTTATCTTCTCTGTGGTATTTTCATGCTGTCTATCACATTATACCTTATAGCTGTAAAACATTGAGAAATTAATGCTTTATTTCAGCGGTTTTTATCCCCCCCATGGCGCTCTTGTCCCTGCTGCGAAAAGCATTGGAGGCATGGCCTTCAGTGGAGAGAGAGTGGGGTTTAAATTCCAGATTAAATGTTTATATTTTTTTTACTTTTTTGTTTTCCCATTCAGTGATATTAAAAACTGAAATTATATTTAAAGAAAATCTACTGTTAAAATGCATGTAAAAAAATAGTAAATGTAGTACATTTAGTACATGTAGTACAAAGACAGTAATTTATTTTTTATTTTTTATTTTACGTGTGATTTAATCACTATGGCTTTACCTGCACATATACATCACTATGGCTTGCCCCTTAACGCCATGCATTTTTCTAGTTTATTTTGTGGGGAAAATTTTATTTTTGAAAGACTGGATGCTTCAGATAATTTCTGATCTGGTAAACTGTCAAAGGTGCAACCTTTTCTCCTGTCCAGTGTGTGTTAGGATGGGCACCAGCCCCCCCCGAACACACTACATAAGCATAGATGATTGATAGGTGGATGATAATTTCGTGATGATTAAAAACACACACAGGCATCACTACTACTTCCCACCCACCCAGAGCCACAGGTCTCGACTGGAGAAACCAATAAACCTGTCTCTCAAACCGATCCATTTTTCATCATTGTTACTGCCTTCAAACCCACCCGTCCTCATAAGGGAAAAGGCTTTCACCCCTTTTAACCACATCATTTTACATCAGATCTCCATCATCAGGATTATTCCCATAAACATTTACCAAACTATTACTTATTACTTGTTACTTATTAGTTGTTAGATAGCTATAAGTGAAACGCACAAACATGAAAATACAAAATTAACATAAAACCAATACTGGACCATTTTCATTATGTTTGTGCTCACGTTATTGGCACATAAAGCAAACATTAATCACCCACAGAGCCGGACAGATGTGATGTATCAGCAAACACAAACACACAGCGTTGTTTCCCATAGAGACGCATTCAGCAATCGTCAACTGGCTGAACTCGTGTTATGAATTGCTAATGCAGGCGTTGCTTATGCGACGGGGCCGTATGTATTTGATAAGGAAGAGACTGGCATTACGGGCTGCGCAGAAGAACACGATCGGCTGTCAAACCTGTGCAGCTGACTCTTGTTAAAATAACGCAGCGGCGCCACTTTGGTCGTGCAGTAACGGCACCGAAAAGATGGAATCCGTTTTCCATAAGTAGCGGCGTGAAGCGGCGTAACTGAGCTCCTGTGTTATTTACCTCATGTTTACACGTGGGATTTTCACATTGTAGGTTTATGAGCTGAAACTGTTGTGTTTTGCGTCGGTGCGTGTGCGTTCAGACTCCACAGCCGTCATCGTACGTGTAATCAAACGTGGCGTCTGAGCTTTAAATGATTTTTTTTATGCACGTTCGTGCGCGCTTGGCAGTGAGGAAATAAGTCCACAGGGAGTAAATCAGAAATGTGCAAATCCCCTGCAGGTCAGTTTCTTATTTGTTTATTTATTTATTTACCCCCGACTGTTTGCTAAATCAGCTATGACTCTCTTCTTCATGCTCAGCACATTACTTTTTTAAAAGCCTGCTTTTACATTACCGAGTTAGATCTGATCTCATTGCCCAGAGACCTTCTTGTGACTTGACTTGATAGAATTTGGGAAATTCAATTATACGATACTGTTTTTATTTTTTTATTTTTCCTATTTTTTTTTTTAAATCTGTATTCAGAGAGAATGTCTGTTCCCTGTGCGCCGCGTAAGCTACTATTTATGAGCCTGGCTGCAAAAACCAAAGCAACCAAAATAAAATGTGCTAAAGTTTAATTTTATTTTCAGTGTAATCTGACAGCTCCTTGGTGCTCTCGTTGCCATGGATGCCAGACCTAATTGAGCTCTGAGATAAGATGAAGGGTGCACTTCTGACGCTTCTTAAAATTCCTCTGATTTGCCAGCAAACGTGCACTCTTTAACACGTCAGTTCCAACCTCAATAATATGTGTAATAACAAATCAATCATTCAGATTATATTTAACGTCTCATCTGTTCCCCGTGACTCCCAGAATGATGGCACTAGATCATATTTAAACAAGGAGGACGCCACAGAAAAGGCAAACAAATCAGGTTTGGGTCACGGAAGGATAAAAAATGACAAATGATACCTGGTGCGCCTATAGATAAGCAGCTAGGATGCTAGGAAATGTCTGGAGGAAGAATCCTTGCAGCAGCACTATAAAGGAAAAAAAGGTGTCGAAATCTACTAGAAAAAGGTTTTAATGATTTCAACACAGAAATTCAAAGTAAACAATCTCATTTTCTTTTGTTTTTGATTGTTTGTTTTTTTGTGAATTCTGCACACACGTCATTTGAAAATTCTGCTTAATTATTGTACCATATCGAATAAAAATGGTTTCTATAGTGACGTTTGATGACAGAACAAATCCTCACTTTCGTCAGCATGCTCACTTCAGCTTCCTGTTGCTCTTGCCGCAAGGACATTTGGACCCAAGCAGTCAGGAATCGAACCACCGACCCATCTATTGATGTCCTGCTGGTTCAACCTTAACACACAAACTCAGTTGAGTTCGCAAAGGAGACAAGCAAACCTGTCACTGACAAACTCTTGAGCATTTTTACCCTCGCCGTGAAGTGGAAACAGGTTATTGTCATGGCGATTTCTGTCTTTCTGTCTTTCGACAGTGATATCCTCAAAATGCAAAAAGCAATTTTAATCCAACTTGGCGGATAAACTCAGTGGGCCGTCCTCTCACAAGACAGGTCATGTCACGGTCATAGGTCTGAGGTCAAATCAGATAGTCAGGCAGATAATTACATATTTCATAAGAATTGTTCAAATTGTGATGCAAGCATGAAATTTGGCACAAATATTCTATATAGGTCACTCTTCAAATCTACCTGACTGGCCATTTAAAAATTCAAGATGGTGGCCATATTTTCCAAGATGGCGTCCGGACAAATGTAAAATCCTCCAATCATATTGAAACATATACCATATTATTTGCCTGATTGTAAAAGGGTATAGTTTGGACTATCTGTGATTGAATGTTTTGAAGTTATGGGTCAAAAACAGCAAAAATGGTGACAAAGGTCAATTTCAATTTGTACAGGGGTCAAAAGTTAGAGGTGCTCCAATTTTGATAAAAGGTGATGCAAATCACTGGTTGGGCTAATAGAGTTTTAAAAAGGAATGGGTTGCACCATCTGTTATGCTTAGTTATCACATTACGGGGTAACATATGTCATAGTATCCAATGGACGTTGACCTTGTTTGACCTTTACTTTGGAGACCAAGCATTTAACACAATCAAAACTATTCCATTTATTGATCCTATTAGCACAACCAATAATTTGCATTACTTTTTACCAAAATTGGAGCAACTTTTAAATTTTGACCCCTGTACAAACTGAAATTGACCTTTGTCACCATTTTTGCTGTTTTTGCCCCATAACTCCATAACATTTAGTCATACATAGTCCAAACTATACCTTTTTAGAATCTTTATGATCAGACAAATAATATGGTATATGTTTCAATATGATTGGAGGATTTTAAATTTGTCTGGTTCAAATGGCCAGTTGGGTAGATTTGAAGAGTAACCTATAGAGATCATTTGTGCCAAATTTCATGCTTGCATCACCATCTGAACGATTCATACAGGTATCTGCTGCACTAAGAGGTCATCGCCTAAAGTACATGAATGAGCATATCTCAGGAACCAGATGAGATTTTAAAACACAGTTTCCTGCATAGATTTCTTCTCTCAAAATGTGTCAGACATCAATGACCTCAAGTGATGACATCAAGCAGAGTAAAAAAAAAAATTGGCTGGTGGCAGCAAGGCACTGCAGTCGTCTGGAGGCTTTGTTTTCTGGAGTGAATTTGTGGTGCTACTGTGCCCCATATACGAGAATTAGTTCTAAGTTAACCAAAGGGTTGGTGGTTTGTTTCCTGGCTGTTTGTCTGAATGTCCTTGACCAAGATAAAGGAGGAGAAGGAAGCTCCTGGTGAGAGCGCATGGGTGAATTTGAAGCAAATATTAAAGTAATATTTACAAAAGAAGAGTGAGTAACAATGCGCCCTCCTTCTTTGTCAAAAAAAAAAATCCATGTCCTGATCAACATCAAAATTTACTGGATTCTTCCTCTTGATAAAAATTTGTCATTCCAATAACTTTTGTAGCAACTTAAAACTTCTCGATTAAACCTGCTAAATAAACAAAGGGTGATCACATAATCTCTTTGGCAAAGCTAATAATGCATGCTGTCAACATGAAATGACAGATTTCTTTCACCAAAGACTGAAAACAATCTAAGACTCTGGATGCTTTTATTTGTCGTGATTCTATCATGATGTCTGCAACAAAATTTGCACAGCCTGCTTAGAGCTGATTGACTTGGAGCAATGTCTCACTCTGTGTTTGAGGTTATTTAACTGGAATTAACTACTGCATAATTCACCCAAAGGGAACCTGATGAATATACTCAACCTCATCAAGCAGACATCCTGCACTGTTTTGCTTTCACTTTTGTACAAGTTACTGTTGAACAAATGAAGAGTGGAGGTTTTGGCACAAATTTGCAGTTTTTAGACACAAAAACATATTACTTATAATACTGACAGATATCCAATAGCAAGATCAGATTCATCCTGTTGTGATTTTGACTGACAGGTTTGTTTGACACTTATGTTTTGTCATTAATATTGAAAAATCTGCCCTTTACACTGGCCTGATATAAATCAAGAATCACAGATACAGTCAGTCACAGTGGGCTGCAAAAGCTGTATCTGTATCTGCCCTAGGGCACAGATACAGGTGCGTCCCCAATGGTGAATGGCTGTAGAATGACAGGCACACCATTGTCTTGCGGGATACACTGTGCGATTTTTGGCTGTCCTAGATGAAAGATTAGCATCGTAAGAGAAACATGGCGTTATCTTTGCTTGTGGCTCTGAAACGGTGGTCTCACGTCTCACTGTGTGACTGGTTCAAGGATGGACATTGTCATACTCTTGCGACCAAACGCAGCCTGGGAAAAATATCAGGCAATGTTTGAAATTCTACAACCCACGTCTCGAAATGCAGTATGAAGTGACGCAATGTTTTTTTTTTCTGGCAGAAAAGCGCAGGCGAGGTGAGGAACAAAAATTCTTCAGCCCACTTGTTTCATTAAAAAAAGGGCACACAATTTGTTTCTAAACAGCTGATAAAAGCAGTCACCCTCACCAGAAACATAGTCTGTCCAATCTGCTATCATAAATAAGCCTTGTCATCTCTATTCTGGCAGATTTTGTGTGACATGTCAGCAAATAGGAGCTGCTTATTCTGTTGTGATGATGTGATGAGTGTTTCCCGTGACTCTGTTTTACATCATACAGTTTGCACACATCAAATTTGGAGTAAGTCCAACATACATGTGGCAAATATATTAATGATAAAATCATATGGCTGTTTTGTATCGGCCCTTGTTTGTATCTGAACGAGGCTGTCCTTGATGAGGATGCTGAATAACATATAGTTCTTTCCCCCTCATTAAAAATCTGTCCATCTCAATACACCTTTGAGTCTGAATAAAGGGCTAAATAGAGTTTTGATGGACCTAAGGATGAACCTTTATTATTTATTGTTCCGATATGATTATTATACTTCCTTTTGGCTGCTCCCGTTTTGCTCGGGGTCACCACAGCAGATCCTGTATGGATCCGCATGTTGATTTGGCACAAGTTTTACACTGGATGCTCTTCCTGACGCAACTCCAGATGTACATAGAGAATGGGGCACGGGTGGCGTTGAATTGGGGACCTTCAGTTTGTGAGGCAAATGCACTATTAAGCTGGTCTTGTTTCAGTATGATTATACTAACTAGAAAATGACATTTATTGGCCCAGACATGTATATTTGCATCGAAATGTTAACTTCATCCACTTTAACTCTACCTTTTATAGAGAAGACTCTATTAAAATTTATGAATTTGAAATACATTATTAAATAAAATCACCGTTGGCATGCGAAGGCCTTTAGACCTAAAATGCTTGCGTTGGAAAGTAAATTATTTTCTCCTCAGCGTGGGAGTGATCTACAGAAATGTATGAGAGGAGGGCATCCTGGTTTTGTATCCCAGCATGCCCTTTATGGACTGTTGCAATGCTCGACAGCTGCACCTCCTGGAACCATTTATTTTTATTTTTTTTAAACTTGGCCTTGTTTCAACTGTAGTACATAAGAAATCCCTCATGGTCTGACAGTTAAAATTCTGCATGGCAAAAAGATTTCCCTGCTAATATTGCGGTCAGTTGACATCCTGTGCTAAAAGGTGTAGGAGGCCAAATAGTGAGGCAAGGCCAACAGAATTAATTGTCCATATCTGAACTTTTGGCAGGCCCGAATTCATCGCTGGACATATTTATTTCTGAGCAGAATGTATGTGTGAATGTGTTTGTGTTCCGTCGTTGGCACAGAATCGACCATGTTAACCTTTTGTTTCTCAGATGCTGTTTCGCCCTTCGAATTCTGACCTGCACATATCATTGGAATGTGTTTGTTTTAGCTTTTTGTCTCAGTGCTGCAGTGCAAAACTTTTCTCACTGGCTCCAATACTGCAGAGGTTGAAAGTACACTGTAGGAATTATTATAAATTATTAACAATGCTGTATTCGGTGTAAATGTGTGCCATTCTGCATTGTGCGTGTGCATGTTTGAGTGTGAATTGTTGCGCTGTGCTCTGTGAGCGTTACACAGCAGTGACCCGGGAAGCTCTAGGGGGAGAATGTCACAGTGCTCTGACATTTCTGTGCAAACTGATAACAAAAAGCAGCAAAAAGCACCAGCCTTCAGGCCAGCCCTCTTCTACCTCTCTGTTTACTGCTCCACTCTGTTTTTCTCTCTCATTTTTCTCTCTCTCTTTCTCTTTTTCCTTCACGCCCTGTGTTCCCTTAGGCTTTGCTGTTTTGATATTCCTTCCATTTTTTTGGCCACAAGTTTTACCGGGTGTATTGATTTACTTGCTTTTGTCTCACTTTACTGTAGGTCTTCTCTGTGTGTGTTTTAACAGCTTCACACCTTTTTCAGTTTGTGCCAAAGTTAGTGAAATGTTTTTTTTCTTTGTCTTTTTTGACATTACTTTGTGTCGAGAGACGAATTGTGGTATTGTATGAGGAAGTTGGGAGTGGCAGAGAAGTATGAAGGTGGTGCAGGATGTGTACAAGGACAGATGCATTCAAAGTGGAGGTAGGATTACATCAAGGATCGGCTCTGAGCCCTTTTTCTTGTTTGCAATGGTGATGGACAGGTTGACACACAAGATCTGACATGATCTCCATGGACCATGATGTTTGCAGATGACACTGTGATTTGTAGTGAGAGTGAAGAGCAGGTTGAGAGATGCCTGGAGAGGTGGAGGTACACTCTGGAAAGAAGGGGAATGAAAGTGAGTCAGAGCAAGATGGAGTAAATGTGTGAATGAGAGGGAGCACAGTGGAATGGTGAGGTTACAAGGAATGGAGGTGGTAAAGGTAGATGAGTTTAAATACTTGGGTCAACTGTTTAAAGTAATGGAGAGTGTGGTTGAGAGGTAAAGAAGAGAGTGCAGGCAGGGTGGAGAAAAAACGACACCAAGATGTTAGCAGCAGATCCTTTAGAAGAAGGAAGGGAAGAATGGCCTTTATTGTCATTGCACATACACGAATACAACAAAATTTGTCCTCTTCATTAAATCCAGCCTAATAGATCCTGACGCAAATGGGCAAAATCGAACCACAATGCATTGCTTCATCAACAAGCCGAAAGAAGCACTTCCAGTAGCTGCAACTGCAGTAGGGATTTCTTTTTCCAGCGCCGGGAAAATACGTGTGTTACAAGTAAAAACAAGGTACCGTAAAGTTCCGTGTATACGGCGCACTTTTTTTTATGTCGGGAAATATGAAAAGTTGGGATGCGCTGTATATACGGGAACAACAGAATCGCGCCAAAAATTCCGACACCGTACACGTCACACGTCAGTTAACACTTGTCTTTTGTTTATTAAGATTGACAACTGACAAGTACGCCCATACGTATTGTCCCTTTGTTAATAACCCGGCGCGATTGAATCGCTCCGGTGTGGTTTTGTCTTCCAAAACACCACCACCACCTCCTACTCTGTTCGCCCCGGTCGGGATCACGGATAGAAAACCAGCTGGCGGAGCCCACGGATCACGACATGGCCCACGGACAAAGCGCTCTCCCCTCTGCCACCTCCGTATTACGGGGAGCCCATACCTCCGGCGTT
>OMMV01204277.1:0-12522 GCA_900302635.1 Chatrabus melanurus
CTGCCACGCTTGGCACGCCATATAAAAAGGGGTCCATCTCACCCCTGGCTTCATACCTCGACTGCCTGTGGACCAGAGACACCGTCATTGCAGAAAAGAGAAGATGCCTTGTGGGCGTGGGCTATTCGCAATCACTGCGTGGCAGGTCGTGGCATGTCGTGGCATGGTGCGCACTGACGCGCACCGTCCGCAGTGTTCGCGCCGAGTTCGCGCTAGTTCACGAGAATGGCCCGAATAAATGTGCGTGCCAAAATTTTGAACATTTTGAAGTTCTCTCTACGACATGCCACGCACTCCGGCACACTTCACACACTCCTCACGCTAGTTTACGCATACTTTGCTCATTGGCACGCCCGAGTGCGTGGCAATGCGGGCCCTAAAATCGTGCAAGTGTCACGGTGCCTAAAGTCTCAAGATATCACATAAACAAGGTTTCAGAGACTCTGCCCCCTCATGGTCACAATTAGAATCAAAATGTATCCAATGCCGAACTTGTCCGAGGTCTTAGTGAGGCAACCATCTGCACAAAGTTTCACATTTGATACACGAAGTCTCTGTCAAGATATCACATACAGATCGACCCCCCTCCCCCCACACACACATACACACACACACTGAGTCGAGCAGTTCCGAGGCCTGCTCTCTGCCTTCAGCGGCGCAGGTAAAGATACGGAATAAAAAGTCCAAAATTAGATCAGTTCACCTCATTTGTGTATGCGTAACCGTTTTATCTCTTGAAAGATGAAATGATACGTTTGTTGTTAAAAATTGTGATAATGAAGGTTGTTTTACTCCCACAGAACACCTGAAAAACCAGCTTGAGGAGTTTGTGCTTCAGCTGAAGATCGTTCGCGTGGTGAGGCAGCTGGAGAGGAAAGGCCTGATCACAGCCAGGCTGCTGGGCGCCAGTTTGGCTCAGGGTGACGTGCTCACCTTTCTGGACGCACACTGTGAGAAACCACACATCCAGACACAAAACCTCTGTGTTAGCACACTCATGCTAAAGTTAGCGTCGGTCTACTACTGCAATGCTTTGCAAGCTCGCAACAGTACTGTAGCATTTACTTAAATGTTAGTATGTTTTAATATCTTGTCAACTTTGACGATAGGTCCATGTTTACATTATCTGGTCATATTAGCGCGAACATGAATGAATGAAGCTACATTTATATAGTGCCTTTCTCAATACCCAAGGTCACTTCACATTACAGTTAAGGGGGAACCTCACTAACCACCAGTGTGTAGCACCCACCTGGGTGATGCATGGCTGCCAATCTGCGCCAGAACGCTCACCACACACCAGCTTGAGGTGGAGAGTGAGGGTATGAATGGATCAGTCAATTATACTGGGGGATGATTAGGGGACCAGATTGAATGAGCCGCGTTGGACAGTTTAGCCAGGACACCGGGGAACCCCCTACTCTTTGCGATAAGTGCCATGGGATCTTTTATGACCACAGTGAGTCAGGACCTCGGTTTTACGTCTCATCAGAAGGACGGCACCTCCTACAGCACAGTGTCCCCGTCACTGCACTGGGGTGTCGGGATTGATGGATTGGCCAGAGGGAAGAGTGCCACCAACCGACACCACTTCCAGCAGCAACTCGTGTTCCCAGGAAGTCTCCCATCCAAGTACTAACCAAGCCCACACCTGCTTAGCTTCAGCAATTCAGCTAAGGCAGGATCCATTGGTCTGGCTGCTGGCTTAAGCATCTAACACTTCACATGCTAAACACAATGTTTTTAATGTGCCAAAATCTTCTGAAAATACTGAAAAGCTGCTAAATGACTAATATTTATGAATGTAAATATGTAAAATGGGTGACCTCTTTTCACCTTCAAAACCACATAATTTCATTCAAGCGATACAATTAAATTATTTCTTTTAAATCAGGGCTGCAATTTGCAAGAAAATCGCCTCAATTGCTCTTGCTTATAAAACAGAAGGTTCCCAGTTCGAAAACACCTGTGCCCGTGCTCCATATGTAATGTGGCGTTGTGTCAGGAAGGGCATCCATCAAAAAATGTGCCAAATCAACATACGGATCCTTATCGGATCTGCTGTGCCGACCCCGAGCAAAAAAGGAGAAGCCAAAAGAAATTACTTACTTTCTTTAACAATCATTTTTATTATCAGCAGCAACTCTCTGTGTTGTCATGTACCAGGCAGTCTTATTTTATTTCAAAATAAGTTTTGTCACTTGATACTTTGTTTCAAAAGAAAAATAAATAAATATCACAGGATTTTTTTTTTTTTTTTTTTTAATGCCTTGACATCAAATTTAATTTTTGGTTGACTGACTCCTTAAAAAAAAAAAGGGGGGGAAACCCCATCAAACAACTTTTCCAAAAAAAAAAAAGAAGAAAAAAATCAAAATTCTAGGATGCTTAAAACTTTTCCACACTCCTGTACTTTAATGTGCTCATATGAGCAGCTGTAATTTGAGTCCATAAATAAAATATGCCAGGAGTCTTAATGGCCCCTGATGGCTAGGGGCTTTTGTGTTTTCTGTCTTTATGAAAGACATGTTTTAACTACTGAACAAGTGTTGTTATTACATTTTGCTGCACAATTATGGGTATAACATGTCATCTGTGTTTGTGGAACAAAAGATCGGTAAATAATTAAAGCTGCCTGTACTTTCACACAGTGGTAAATATATCATGTAAAGTTTCTTCTGATGAAAATGCGTTTATCAGCCTTGTTTTAATGTGAGAACATTTTCTGTAATTAGATGTAATTACCAGTACATTGATTAAATCAAGCTGTATTCCATCACAAGTATGTGTAAAAGTGAAATGAATTAGTGGCGTAAAGCAGTTTTGAGTTGCATGGTTTAAGAAGACTGCTGTCTCCATTTGGAGTGAGTGGTGTCCCTCTTCTGTCTAGGTGAATGTTTCCACGGTTGGCTGGAGCCCCTGTTGGCCCGCATTGTGGAGGAGCCCACTGCTGTGGTTAGCCCAGAAATCACCACCATTGATCTCAACAACTTTCAGTTCAACAAACCTGTGGCCACCAGTCGCGCTTACAACAGAGGTAACTTTGACTGGAGCCTGACCTTCGGCTGGGAGGCCATTCCTGAATATGCAAAGGCACTGCGCAAGGACGAAACCTACCCTGTAAAGTAAGGAGGCTCATGGTTTTACTTTTGTTACGAAATTCATAATAAATAAATGAATAAAGATCTTAAAACTCCATTCGCCTATGAAAATTTCAGAACGCCTGCTTTTGCCGGAGGTCTCTTCTCAATCTCTAAGAAGTACTTTGAACACATTGGAACTTATGATGATAAGATGGAGATCTGGGGCGGCGAGAACGTGGAGATGTCTTTTAGGGTCAGTCATTATTTGACCTGTTACGTGCAGTTGGTCTCCATGTTACTGTCATGTTAGGACTCTGAATGTTGAATGCGATCCACAGGTGTGGCAGTGTGGGGGTCAGTTAGAGATTCTTCCCTGTTCTGTGGTGGGTCATGTGTTCCGCACCAAGAGCCCCCACACTTTCCCCAAGGGCACAGAGGTCATCACTCGGAACCAGGTGCGCTTGGCTGAGGTCTGGATGGACAACTACAAGAAGATCTACTATCGCCGAAACAAGCATGCTGCAGATATGGCCAGAGAGGTCAGTGGTCTGCTGCAGGTTAACACTGAGGGCTCTAAAGCAGCGCACAACACAAGTGTTATTGGTGGTGTACAACTGACGCAGTTGTGGTGTTCATGCCCAGAACTCGCATTCTTTAAAGTGCAAGCCTACTTGCACTCATCTGTGCGCCCATGGGTGTGTTGGTGTAAAAATGAGGTCTGGTCAGGTGACTGCAGGTGGATTGCTCTCATGTGGCAGCAGAAAGCGATTGACCCACGGACCAAAAAGCCTCATCTGAAGTCCAGCGCACAGTTTTTCTCCTACTTAAAATGTGCAATATTCAGATAGCTTCACATGCTCGTTAGTGCATCATAGCACAATGAAACTCAATTGAAATAATAATAATAAACAAAATAAAAGTAATAGCTAATGGTAAAATGCAAAATTTAAATAAATCTGGTTTGTACTATATTTTTTCGCTGGTTTTCTTCCTCCCTGGGTTTGCTGGCAGACAACACCGACGAACCAAACTGAACAGGGGGGCACTGAGTTTTCACAGAGGGTCTGGATGTTAAACATGGTTTGAAACGGATACGTAGACTGCTGATCATACATTATCGTGATACATACCAATCCGTGGTTTGATGCTTAAACGCATTACAAACTCTAATCATGCATTCTAACCTTAACAAGAAAAGGAAAACTCACTCACTCCATGTCTGCTACAGACAGAGCGCACCACAGCTGCATGGCACAAGCATTTTCAGTTTGGCTCAGCGTGAACAGTTTTTACCTTACCATTTGTAGGAGTTCCAGGTATCCCGTGTAGCATCTCCCGAGGTCCTCGTCATTCCATTCATTCAGGCATTTACGTGTGAGGGCTCTCTCAAAGATCAGCTGAACCGCCTGCACCTTACACACAGGGTGCATGGACTGCTGGCGGTCCTGGCCAGAAAACCTCTCACTTTTGAGTTTACACTCTGGATGTGCTCACTCTGGATGACAGGTGAAAGTTGGTTGATTTCATGTTATGTACAAAACACATCCATGATGAATTAGGTGACTACATCCAGTCCCCTTGTCCCCTGTGCTCAGATTTTGCATCGTATAAATAGCATTGGACACACCCCAAATGCATCTGCGCTGTCTGCCTTTGACTTTGCACTCTAGATAATCAAGATAGGGCCGTAAAGAATGTGCATGAATAGATTTCTTCTGCACAATTGTTAATTTTGGTTATACTGTAACTAACTCCAGTTACCACAGGTTCCTTGACGTGGCCTGATTGAGTGGTGGATTTGCTGGTTCCACCTTCTCAGGATTTTAACCATGATCCTCCTTCACTGTTACAGAATCGTTATGGGGACATCTCTGATCGTTTAAAGCTAAGAGAGAGACTACAGTGCAAGAACTTTACCTGGTACCTAAACACAGTCTACCCGGAGGCTTTTGTTCCAGACTTAACCCCAGAAAAATATGGCGCAGTGAGTCATGGTTGCCTTCTGCATTCAGATATGGATATTATCCTTTAACATACAGAAAGTGTTGTGTCTGTAACTTTAGTCACTTTTGTGTATGTGTGTTTACCCCAGCTCAAGAACTCAAGATCTCAAACCTGCCTGGATGTTGGCGAGAACAACCAGGGAGGTAAAGCTGTGATCATGTACTACTGCCACAACATGGGAGGTAACCAGGTAAAGTAGCTCTGGCTTGCATTTTAAAATACTTTGATATTAAAAAGCAGATAGTTCGCTCTCTAACTGGATGTTCGTCTTCCCTAGTACTTTGAATACTCGTCTCATAAGGAGCTGCGTCACAACATTGGAAAGCAGCTTTGTCTTCACGCCGTGCCCCACCCGGAGCAAGTGAAGATTGAACTGTGCCACCTGAAAGGAAAGGGCACCAGTTTATCTCCACACCAGGAGTGGGTGTTTACAGAGGTGGGCGGCTCTGCTTGACTGATATGACTCCTGATTTTAAACATTCTGTTCTTAATATACAATGTCTGTTAGTTTTGTTTTTGGATTAGTAGCACAATTACTCAAAAATGAATGAGGCGATTTTCATTAAGGTGATTGAAAATATTTCCTCTGACTTGTAATGGGAGCACAGCAGGAAATCAGTGCATGTAGACATGGTCAAGAAGACCTGCTTGTCCAAAACAAGCATCGGATTGGTTAAGAAAGGTTATTAAAGTGACTTTGAACGTGGCATGGTTGTTGGTGCCAAATGGGCTGGTTTGAGTATTTCAAAAGCTGCTGATGTAGTGGGATTTTCACACACGACCATCTCTGGGGTCTTCAGAGAATTGACTGAAAAAAGAAAAAAAACACACAAAAACAAGTGAGCAGCACTTATCTGAGCAAAAATGCCTTGTTGATAGCAGAGGTTGGAGAAGAATGGTCCAACTTGTTCAGACTGGTAGAAAGACACCAGTAAATGCAGAAGAGCATCTCTGAATGCACAACACATCAAACCGTGAAGCAGATGGCCTACAGGAGCAGTGTGTGCCACTCCTCCCAGCTAAGAACAGGAAACTCGAGCCACAGTGGGCTTAACATACTTGGACAATGGAAGATCTAAAAAATGTTGCCTGGACTGATGAGTCTGGTTTTCTGCTTTGACATTCAGATAGCAGGGTTGGAATTTGTCAAAAACAAAGTGAAAACATGGAGTCATTTATCCTTGTATCAGCAGTTCGGGCAGTTGGTGGTGGTTGTGTAATGATATGACTACTATGTGACGCTATCATTTCAAAATCTCTGAGGAGTGTTTTCAGCAGCTTGTTGAATCTATACACAAAGAATTAAGGCAGTCAAGGCCATTCTGAAAGCAAAAGGGGGTCCAACCCGGTTCTAGTAAGGTCCACCTATTAACACATTGCCCACACTTTCCAAACAGACAGACACTGTTTTTAGGCCAGATATAGTCCTCTTCAGATTTATTGGTACCCCTGAATTTTATGTTCACTTTTTTAAAATATGGTCAGAAATAAATGCAAATAAACCAATTTTGTTTCATCAAAATATTTTCAAAAATGTCCCAAGTTATTTGGCAACAAGAACAAAACAAACTGCTTTCATAAAGTGAAACAAAAAATGTACGCCGGACACATTCATTGGCACCCTTTGATGAATTTACATTGAATCATCACTTTTACAGCCAGATCTCTTGAGACAAGTCAGGGGATGGATACATGAACGGTTCCAAGTCACTGAATACCTCTTGGACTTTATTTCCATCAAGCATTAAGAAATTCAAACAGTATGGTAAATCTGTCTGGAGGAGGCAGTTCTCAAAAACTGAGCGACCGTGCAAGAAGGAAAAGAGTGAGGAAAGCCACAAAGACACCCATGTCAATTTTGAAGAAGTGATAGGCGTCTGCGGCTGTGATTTGTACAAACTGTGCACAGTGTAACTTTTAACTGTTGAATCAGCAGTTATACAGCTTCATGGTGGAGTGGCACAGAGAAGGATTTTCTTAAAACGAAGAAGTGAAATTTCAGCTACAGTTTGCCAGAAGGCACATGGGAGATGCACACCTATATTTGATCTGTTTGAATGCCAGTTTTCTTTAATCCTGGTGACAAGACTGAGCCTATCCTGAAATAGATTCTATTTAATTTGTTGTAAATCTGGATAAGCATTTCAAAATTGATCATTTTACCAATGAACTGTTACTTTGTTTTATGAAACTTGGTGTAAATGTTGTGCTTGGAATAAATGACACTGCATGTATACATAAAGGTTGTGAGAGGCGATGTTGAATTTGATTCTTTGGTTGTTTCATCATCAAACTTGATGAATTGGTTGTTCTCACCTGGAATAGAAACTATTTAATTTGGAGGCAGCACAGGAATACCGTATGGCTTCACACATGATATTATAAGATTTATTTTTTTTTAAGTTTTTATTGTATGTATTTATTTATTTATTTATTGTAAGATGGTGCATTTTTGATGACTTGGTGGAGGTGTGCACTCTTATGAGTATCCTACTAGTTGAGTTTCTGATCATTGGCCTTTTCTCTGATGTTATTGTTCAGGAAAATCTTCTGAAGAATCCCAGCGGCGGGAAATGTTTACATCTAAACGGAGGCCAGCTTCAGATGGACCACTGTAACGCTTCTAATCTGAATCAGCACTGGACCTTCAGCTGACCCTCGCGTCCGGACATCATCTGACCGATGGTACCTCGTGTCCTCAGACTCGACGCTGATCCAGTAGCTGTGAATCTTAAGACTCTCGTTGATGCTCAGTGGACAATTAAAGATGAAGGACAACGTAAAGACTGCCCCATCTGTTGGAGCTCTTACATGTTTAAAAACTATTTAAGGCGGGAACTCGTAAAAGAATTTTTAAGGTGGTTGGGGGGGGTTTTTTGCGCAGGGTGTGGACCTCTCACTCGGGGCCGGAACGTCGCCGCTTGTCTGTGTTTTACACTCCATCTTAGACTGTTGAGTGACTTTTTGTCTGAAATGTCACAATATACACAAGTCTTACCAAAAGTAAGAGGTGTCACTTTTTTTTAAATAAAAAAATCCTTTCTTGTCATTGTGCATAAATTGTCATTTGCGTAAAAGAAATATTTATTGTTGTGATCACCTGAAGTATTTTGGAAATGTTTGTGAAAGTTTCGATGATAATGAGTAAACTAAACAGCTGTGACCAGCCTGTGTACAAATCTTACATTTTTCCTGTTTTAGCTGGTAATGATAGCACACCATACTTTAACATTATTAACTCAGGTACTTTGACGGTGTAACTGTTAGTACTGATAATAAGAATTTCATTCCTAAAGCATAAAGTTACCTGCACTGAACCTGAGTTTGTCACTATTACGCAGCTCTGTGATAATTACCCTGCTGGAAGTTAAGAGCTCTTTTGTCCATTGAGAAACCAGAGGCACTTGGTGACGTTTACCCAAGGAGTGTTTCAGAAACAAGAAACATTCCTTTCATTTGTTTGAACGTCATATGAAAAGACGTGAAATGTAATGCCGTCAGCAGGATTTGTTCCAGGTTGCCAAACCTGATTCAGTGGAATGTGATTTCATGCACGAGTTCCACACAGCAGACGGAGCGTAGCGCTGAGGTTACATACAGTAACTATTCAGCACTTCAGCATTGGGGAGTGATGACATCAAGGTACTATTTCTTTGTAACAACAGGTGGCAGCATTAACTCGCTGATTTTTCTGCAAGGCAACAATGACAGATGAAATTTCCACATGGTGTTACATTAGCTGTAGTGAGATCACTGTGCCGCCCAGTAGAACCAGACTGAGACCAGACGTCCCAGAAGATGAGCACTGAGACTTTGACTCACTCTGAGGTGTTTGGACAGTTTAGGAGGGATCTCTATGGAGACGAGGTGTCCCGTCACTCAAACGTGCATGTCTTCATCATCCTGGGAGCCTCTGTGAGTACAAAATGTATAGTGACTTTTTCCTGATCAAATCTATATTTTCATGTTCCCTTTCATGCAAATTCTTCCAGAGTTGTAGAAACAGGCCACTTTAATATCATAAATAAAATCTAGAACTGTTGATTTCCTTCTTGTTTGTTCAAATTCAAATGAAATGTTGAAAGAATTTAAGAGGACCTTTTAGAAAAGAAAAAAAAAAAAGGCCCCGCAGAGGTGACATAAAGCCTGTAGGGAGAACAATTCAGGCTGAATGTGCTGGATTTGCTTTTTTCTTTGTTAAACATTGAAAGCTGGGGAAGTACGTTTGCAGCAACACATGCGGTCTCTGCTTCAGGCCTGCAAGAGCTGCAAAATGCAGCCGATTTTATCTGTTTTCTCTTCTTGTCAATTCCAGTAACGTGTTTGAACTTTACATGAAATTTTAGACATTGCACAGCATTGAAAAGAGGATGAGGTCAAAGTTCTCTGACAGTTTTTTATGGTTTTATTACTCATTGCTCAACACAACCACTCTCTCAATGTCACTGTAAGCTCTTGTTTTTAATGTTTACTTGCTCTTTGAACACTTGATTGATTCATGACAACTGTAGAGATAATCAGGTTGATCATCGGATGTATTTTTATTATTTTTACAGGGAGATCTTGCGAAAAAGAAGATCTATCCAACATTGTGGTGAGCAAAGAGTTGCTGCTCAGATGGTTTAAAGTTTTTTTTGTTTTGTTTTTTTTACTAACTTGCATTATATATTGGAGTTTGACCCTTGCTCGGTTTTCTGCATCGCTGCTTTCGTCTCTTCATTAGGTGGTTATTCAAAGACGGCCTGCTCCCAGATGAGACCTACATTGTGGGTTTTGCACGATCCAACCTGACATTAGAGGACATCAGGGCTGCATGTCTGCCTCATATGAAGGTAGCGTCTTAACGAATGTGACATTAGTTTGAGTTTGTTACCTCTGCCAAGCAGGTTAGGTTTTCATCAGCATGGGTTTGTTGGTTGATTTGTTTATTTATTTGACTGTGAACAGTTTCCTGTCTACAGTTTTTGAGAGATCAAGATGAATTTTTTTTATGATGGGTAGGTGATCACCCAAGGATGTTCCCATTAAATTTTGGTAAGATTTTGGTTGTGTCACAAAAAATTATCCAAAATTCAAAAAAAATCCCCATCTCTTATAATGGGTGAAACTTTTAAAAAAATATATCTCTGACAAAACTCATTGGATTTGAATGAAAGTTGGTATGTACAGGATCACACCCTCACCTATCGGACCATGTTTCATCCAGATCTAATCCGGGTTAAGAATTTGGCAGCAAGTTAAATTTAACATTCAAAATCTGATTTAACAAGTTCAGATGTGTACATCTCAGTGACATCTCAACAGATCAAGATGAATCTTGTCATGCTTATGTAAGATGGTAATAGCTATAAGCAGGTAAAGTTCTATCCAGATCTGGAAAGTCTTCTGGATCCAGTGGATCAAAATGTAAAAATTTTAGGTGCCGGTATGTAAGACGCTGTTGTAAGGCATCTAATAAAGATAGAAATGTCCAACCACTATCAAAATGTAGCTGAGAGAATGGCAATTCAGTAAGTTATCTCCAATAGCTCAAATATTTCTACTAGTTGTGTAATCCCTGCTGATGTCAGCATTTATGGTTTATCTGTCATTATAATGGAGAATATAAATTAATTAATATTAATAAATTAGAATTTAATTTATCATAGCAAAATGATTTAAACGTCTAGTGGTTTGTTTTCAGTCTTATAAATCGTATTTGCCAATCAAAGTTATTCTTCATGTTCACTAATTGATTTCGCAGGTGACAAATGTTAAAACCTTGGCGGAGGTCTGCGCTCTCTCAATGCTCGTGTTTTCATGTGTTACCTTTCTGTCAGGTTGCCGATGGGGAGAGAGAGCGCCTCTCTGCATTTTTCGAAAAGAACTCCTACCTGAGCGGAAGGTATGATGACGGCAGCTCCTTCTCTCAGCTAAACGCCCATCTGTCGTCTCTGTCGGGAGGAGCTGATGACGCCAACCGACTGTTCTATCTGGCTCTGCCTCCTACCGTCTACCACCACGTCACCAAAAACATCAGAACCCACTGCATGAGCGCTAAGTCAGTCCATTTTTCTCAAAACGTCCACATCACTGTTCAACCACATTTTGTTAATCATTTGTGTTTCTATTAGAGGGTGGAACAGGATAATTGTTGAAAAGCCTTTTGGTCGTGATCTCCAGAGCTCACAGGAGCTGACAGCCCACCTCTCCGGTCTGTTTACAGAGGACCAGATCTACCGCATAGATCACTATCTGGGCAAGGAGATGGTCCAAAACCTCATGGTGCTCAGGTACACGTACAAAGCTCCATATACATATTTCAAAGCTGTTAATGGCTGTCCAGTTCAGTTTATTTGAACAGCCTCAAATCACAACATAAGTCATTTCAAGGCACTAAACAAGAGCAAGGTCTAAACTTTACGCACCCTATGAACAAACACTTAGGCCAGTGGGAAGGGAAAAATTCCTTTGGTGTTTTTTGATGATGGGAAGAAACCTCAAGCAGACCAGACGCAGTGGGGTGACCATTTGCTTTGGCCATACTAACAAATACAAAATGGCAAATAAAACAAAAGCACAACAAAGAATTGTCAGAACATGCAGTTACAGAAATGTTGCAGCTAAGGGTTAGGGTTAGGGTTAGCAACCATATACAGTATAGTGTTCACAATAGCAGACGGTTGAATAGACAGCCAGGAGGTGATGATTAGAGTCCCAGCAAAATGGATTGCTATTACTAAGTCAGTGATTGTATTAGCTATTACAGACACCAAACTTATATCTTACCGTTTTCTCATTGACAGATTTGGCAATCGGATCTTTGGACCAATATGGAACAGAAACAGTGTTGCCTGTGTGGTCTTCACCTTTAAGGAGCCATTTGGCACTCAGGGTCGTGGCGGATATTTTGATGACTTTGGTATCATTCGGTAAGCGACATACATGTGAATACAAATAACATTGTTATATTAAAACTATCATTTGATTCTCCTTTTTTCTTCCTAATGTAGCGATGTCATGCAGAACCATCTCCTTCAGATGCTCTGTTTGGTTGCTATGGAGAAACCAGCTTCTACCAGCCCGGATGATGTGAGGGATGAGAAGGTAACACCAGGGAAGACATTGCAGTAAACAGTAGCTCTCTAACACTCTTAGATCCTAATTGCTGACCTTTGATCCTGATCACTCAGCTTTCTTTCTGCTTGCTGACCTTTGATCCTGATCACTCAGCTTTCTTTCTGATTGCTGACCTGTGATCTTGATCCTGATCTTTGTTCCTGATCACTCATCTGTGATTGCTGATCTCTGATCCTTACCTTTCATCCTGATCACAGAGCTGTGATCCGGATTGCCGATCTTTGATCTTGATCGCTTAGCTTTGATATTGAGTTTTGATAGTTTGCTGACCTATTTTTCTGATCACTCATCTTTGATTCTGACCTTAGCTCTCGAT
>OMMV01204286.1:0-10774 GCA_900302635.1 Chatrabus melanurus
TTGATCGTTTGTTTACCTTCCGGCTTTGTTCCTGTGGTCTGAACAACCGACCGAAAAAAATAAATAAATAAAAAAGAGCGGTGTTGCAGTTGGAGATGATCAATATTGAACAACAAATGCTTTTATTGAAAATGTGGCAGCAACAATTAAAGAGACACGTGTGGAGGTGGACTGTACGTCCACTGAATGAATCGAGGCGGAGGACGGGCGAACATTAATTACGACACACGGACGGATAAATGCACTTCAGGTATTTTCGTTTGTCATTTGCAACCATTCATAAAACACCAGAACACACACAGCACGTCGATTCCTGCCGGCCAGAGGCTGGCCGTGTCGCGGACCAATCACAGCCCTTGCGCTCTGCGTGTCTCGACGCGCGGTTAGAATTTTGGGAGGTGCGCGTCAAAGCTACGGCGTAGCTCGCGGAGGGGCTTCGCAGCGACGCAGACGGCGTAGCTTCGACGCAGAAGCATAAAGAGGCCTTTAGTATGTCCCTTTTGGGCTACTGTGTCAACTTGGTGGTGCAGCATGGCAGCCTCCATGAGGGGCCCGCTCCCATGTAGATATGAAATACTCATTCTGATCTTATGAAAACACATCGATATGTTGTTGCACTAATGAACAGAAGATTATGAATGCTATATTCCATTTATGATAATGAACACCCCTATCATACACACTGTAGCTTTAAATTGGTTAGGGTTAGGGTTAGGATAAAGATTAGATCTAAGGTTTAATTTTTCTGAAATCCATAAAAAGTTTGCACATTTGAACAATAAGCACACTTCCTGACCACGGCTTTGTGCACTTCCAGAAGTCTCGTGCTGTAGCAGAATTCTGATCCGGCCCAGGACCAATTCTGGAATACTTCTAATTTGCATACTGTGTTGAAAATATACATCAATGAGATAAGTTGTTAGTACTTCTGTTTGGGTTATGTGTATCCAAACATTTTATCATATACTATCTGTGATAGTTTTATGAGAATAACACCAAAAACATTTGCTTTCATGATGAATTTGTTTATTTGTACCGTGACATGTAAAACAAGCCACCAGTGTTTCATCGTGTCCGGTCTGCCGCAGTCAAATCCTGATGGATAAATTTGCAAATAAAATGCTGTCTACTGTTTACGTGGGTCTTTATCCTCTACATGCGCACACTCACACTTTCAAAACAATGCAATGGGGCTGAAAACTTGAATTTAGCTTTGAACGAATATGAAGGCGTGCCCATTTCAAGATAAAATTATATTAGTGCCTCATCCAGTGATGAAAGTGTGAACAGCTCCTAGATCAATCATCAAGCTGGTTATGCCTACGTTATTAGGTTACTTAATTTAAAACAAACAAACAAAAAGTATATTTATTGTTTTATTCCATGACGTTAGAAGAGAATATGCTGCACTTTTGAATGTTGAAATGTTAAATACATGATTCACTGGTTAGTTTTTTAGTGGTTTAGCATTTGTTTGCTAACAGTGTCATTTACTTGGAATCTTCTGTTGTGTAGTCAGCTCCATAGTACTAAAATCATCTTAGTGTTAAAAAGCTTTTTAGAAACAGGACCCAGGTCTTTGAAACAGGGTTATGAGGCTGTGATGGTGAGGGTGTGCATTCTGGAGGCAGAAAAGTAATTTTAAAATGCTGAACTTCACAAAGAAACTAGAAAGGCACTCAAAGAGTGCATACTGCATTCCTCTGTGTACATCTGTTTTGACATTTTCCTTGTATTGCTTTCTTTTTCATTGTGAGAGATTTATTTCTTTAATCTCTTCTCTAGCTTTGTTCAATCCTGACTTCTGATCCTGTTCACTCATCTTTAATCATGATCTTTGATCCTGAGCTTCTCTCCTGACTGCAGACCTTTGAGCCTGATCTTTGATCCCGATCACTCGTCTTTACATGGACTGCATTTCTATCGCGTTTTTCCATCTGATGAAGACTCTCAAAGCACTTTGTAATGACGCCTCATTTCCCCCATTCACTGCACACTGGACACAACTTGAGGATTAAAATGCCTGTACAGTGAAATCCAATCTGTGTTTTGAAATAGTCAAAACCACAGAAAAACATGTTATTAACCACCAAGTTGACCATGTTCCGTGTTTGTTGAACAACACGGAATATACAAACAGCCAGCGAGATGGAATCAACGATCCATAGTAGACAACAACACGCAATTTGAAAGGAAACAAAAGAAATAAAAACAAACACGAGGTTTACCGTTGTGTAACAAGACTCAAAGTTTGAGCGAGATGCCAACAGATTATTTTTCTTCTTCTTCTCCTTGTTTAATGGCGGTTGGCAACCAGTGTAAAAGGTGCATTACCACCACCTACTGCCCCGGAGCAGAGATCCAAATCGGCTCCAGCTTTATGTATGCGGATACTAATGCCTCTGCAGGTGAACCCATGTATGTAATTGGGTTTGGTTTAAGCCACCGCCCACCAAAAATCTGTGGTGAAACACAGAAATCCAGTCAAACTCCAACTAAAAAAAATACACATGGTGAACACATTTTAACATGTGATCAGCAAAGCATTTCTATAATGTGTTTTGAAGCAACTCTCTGAATTTGCTTTACAGGCACTTTAAGGACATTGCTCAAGGGCATCTTAGTGTCTGACAGGGAATTCAACTGAGGATCCTCTGTTCAGAAGCCCAAAACCTCCAGGCCACCCCCCCCTCCCAAAATTTCATCCTCATTGCTGATCTTTGAACCATGCCAAGGAATTTATGTTTTTGTTGCAGTTTGTCTGTCTTCCTTTGATCTTGCAGTCAGGATCAAAGGAGTCAGGATCAAAGTGTGGATCCTGATCACTGAACTAATCAGCAATCCTGATTACAGGATCAGAGGAACCAGAATCAGAGATCAAAGGAATCTAGAACAAAGCTCAAAGGTAAGGTCCACCTCTTGATTCAGATCTGCACCAAAGTTTGACCAACTCTTACTTGTTCCAAGGCTTACCTCTTCACTAAATTTCATTGAAATGCCTTCATGACCTTTTGAGGTATCCTGCTAAATGACAGACAGATAAATGACAATGAAAACACAACCTCCTTGGTGGAGGTATAAAGAAATGCAGACTGACCAGTATGCACAGTGACCTAGTCAGCTGCTTGCTGCTCTAACTAGTTTACGCCTCTGTGCCCTAAAATACATCAAGGTGCAGTTTCTATTTAAAAATAGCATTTAGGTATTGTTTCAATTGTTTTAGTTTGATCAGAGGTGTTCCACAAACTATGTTTACACCCTACGAGACCCTGCGATTATGACCGAAAGGTTTGAAAACCATTTGTCAAAGATGCAGTCTCCTGAGGGCATTTCCATTTTGCTGACTAGTAGTTTTTACGACAATGTGGTTCTTTATTGATCCAGGTGGATAAATTCTCTTTGCTTTCCTACCTCTTTGCAGGGACATCCAGCTCCTAAACAGAAGAAACAGAGCAGCAAGCTGGAGCTGGTAGGAATTCCTTGTCTTGCTGAAGGGCATTTCAGCAGACTAGGCTGCTGCCAAACTAAGCACGTGAGCCAAGACCATCATGTTGAATATATATGATCAGCACTGCCAACTGTTGTTGCATGACACATAACTTCACAGATTTGGTATCAATATGTTGAAATCAGTTGTATCTGTTAACATTTAATTATGGAAATCAACATAATTACGCAAGCGAAAGTATAAAAAGAGCTTCTTGCTAGTTCTTGCTTAGTTATTTAATGTTATTTATCAGCAGACAGCAGTCAATATCCAAAGTTTCAGTGAGTGCGAGCAGAATATTGTACTCGCTCCTGTGTGTGTGTGTGTGAACAAAATTTAAAACAGCTGGACGGATTTTCACCAAATTTGGTGGGAATAATACTTGGGTTTAACGTCTCCAGATGATTAACTTTTGAAACAGATTAGTCAAGGTCAAGCATTACATAGGCCAAAAACATGTTTACTATAATATCTCCACTGCCACTGTGGCTAAAGATTTGATCAAAAGCATTCATAATATGAAGTCATATATTGTTAAAAAACAAACAAACACCCACCTTATTTGACTGTGTGGTCCCTTGAAGCTCACTGCATGTATTGCTGAAAATAAGTATTCATAATTCATAATATAAACTTGTGTCTCAGTGCGCAGGGTATGCATCTGCACTCTGATGCCTTTCACTGCTTTTTTTAAACTAAGTTTTTGAGCAGAAACAGAAAATTTTACAAGGAAAAAGGAGGCAGTCATCCCTGTGTGATGAAGGAGATCCACATCTCCCACATCTCCCATTTTCGGCTGAAGGCGTCATCTTTCTTCCTCAGGGTAAGTGGGACTTTGTCTGTAGAAGAAATTCTACAAACTCAGGCGTTACATTTATATGACTTTTTGGTAATTGTCTACATGCGGTAAGTGCCATTCTGGTGAATACATCGTTTTCAGTGATGTCATGCGAAGAATATTTGTTGACAAGAGTACTCGGGGGGGCGCAGACCTCCACCAAAGTTTTAACATTGTCACCTGCGAAATCAATTAGGGAACACGAAGAATAACTTTGATTGGCATATATTATTTTTACAATTGTGAAAACAAACCACTAGACATTAAAATCATTTTGCTATGATAAATGTTCTTTTTCTCCTTTAATTTCTAATTTATTAATATTTAATTAGTCAATTTATTTATTTATATTCTCCATTGTAGTAATATATAAACCACAAATGCTGACATCAGCAGGGATTACACAACTATTTGAAATATACTACAAGTGCTGACATCAAGTCAAGTGCTGAGCTATTGGAGATAGCTCAAATCCGTTGACAGCTCACTGAATCAGCATTCCCCCAGGTACATTTTGGTAGTGGTTGGACATTTCTATCGCTGACCTAGTCGACACTGCTCCCTTTTCGTCGGGAGCGCCGGCTCTAAACAAATACGGCACGTGGCAGTATCTGAAAATATCTGCATCCACATTAAAGCCGTTTTCATTTCTTCTTCGGTGTTTGGAGCGCGCTGTAGTGCAGGACAAACTGAAAGGGTGTCATGTTTTGCCATGGTGTGGCAGGAGGCTGATAATGAAGTGGGTCCGCTCCACAGAAGCACCGTGCTTTCTGTGGCCCGCAGATATGCAACGTGCAGATTATACAGCGCGATGTTTATCGCTAAACTTTTTATTAAAATTGACAAACATGTCAAAAACACTCCGTCATTGCTTACCTGTGGAAGTGTGTGGTCTTCTTCTGCGCGCTCGACAGACGCGTTCACAGCGACAGGACATACCGCTGCTTCCTCCCGCTGGTGGCTAATATTACTGCACCTTTTCCCAAATTAGACGGATTGACTATCCACACACAGAAACGACTCTGCCGTTTTCATTTTGATCCACTCTGGAGAGCGTTTTCAAAATGCGCTGTTTTGGGGTGGGGAAAATGGCGGATTAGTGTGGATGAAAGGCCAAAACAGATAGATACTTAGCCGTTTTCCTGTGAAACGGAGTAATGTGGACGAAGCCTCTATTAGATACCTTACAGCAGCGTCTTACATACTGGCACCTGAAATTTTGACATTCTGATCCACTGGATTTAGAAGACTTTCCAGATGTGGATAGAACTTTATCTGCTTATAGCTATTACCATCTTACATAAGCACGACAAGATTCATCTTGATCTGTTGAGATGTCGCCGAGATGTACACATCTGAAGATGTGAAATGGGATTTCCAATGTTAAATTTAAATTGCTGCCAAATCCTTACTCCGGATCAGATCTGGATAAAACTTGGTCTGTTAGTTGAGGGTCTGGTCCTGCATATACATACCAAATTGTATTGAAATCTAAGGAGTTTCGACAGAGATATGATTTTTTTGAAGTTTCGCCCATTATAAGAGATAAGGATTTTTTTTCATCACTGTGTAGATTCTTACCTAAATTGAATGGGAACATCCTTGGGTGATCACCTACCCATCATAAAAATTCATGTTGCTCTCTCAAAAACTGTAGACAGGAAACTGTTCACAGACAATAAACAAACGAACCAACAAACCCACTGCGATGAAAACATAAACTCCTGGAGGTAAAAAAAAAAAGTTTGGGTTTTTTTGTAGTATGGCTAAAGCATACGACCATGACTGACATTCAGTTACTCCGACAGGTTTGTTTTGTCTTGAGTAATTTACTTTCATTATGAATTATGATTTAAAAAGTGTTGGTGCTTCTCAAATGTGCGCATATTGTGTCATAATCAAATGCACCCACGTGTGCTGATTACGTTGGTGCTTTTGCTTGTGTGGATTGTTGTTTGGGCGGCTAAAAGTCAGCCATTCGTTTTTGTGTCAGTGTGAGGGTTTCCCCCCTGTCAATCAAAAGTTATCTGTTTTGACTGAGAAACCTGAGCGTGGAGGAAATGTTCTCATCTGTGCATCTGCTCCACCCCATTTTGTGCAAATCGAGATGCTCGCGCGGAAGTTAGGTTTTCAGAATAACAGGACACAGGTGGTTAGATGCGGCGGCAGTTTGTCAGAGTATGTGTGCCAGGGTATGGTTTCTCTTATGAAGCTGTGACATTATGACAGAAGCAGGGTGTGCGTAGGATGTCTTGTCGAGTATAAGTGCTTCATGTAAAGCAAAATTTGCAGACTAAAAAGTTTCTGAAGTTGTGCAGGTGAAAGTTGGGAATGGGGACGATCTCAAACGACATCAGGAGGCTGTTGGAGGGTAATGATTCCTATTTTCTATTATTAATGCCTTTCAATTATTGGCTGTTAATGATTCATATTTTCATTATTATGTTTTTTTTCTATTTTGGAGGGTAATCATTCATCTTTTACGGTTGTTATTTATGCTTTTCATTTTATTTTTAAATTTTGTGACAAAGTGAAGTGATAAATCTGATTGCCGGCATTTACAAAAATCCACTACAACAAAGAGGAAAGCCACATGCTCTATTCGATTCACTTGTAATATTTGTTGGACTAAAAACCAATGTTTTAACAAGGCTGCCCTAACGATACTCTGAATAGAATCTACCAAATCAGAAGCCTGTGTTGCTTAACATCCTGTTTCACTGACTAAAATTTGTTAATGAAAAACATTATACATATGTAAATATGGTTAATGCTGCACACATATCAGACACAAATTAAAATTCGTACGTAAGGTTTGACTGATACGGTGTTTCCAGTAAGATAAGAGAACTTAAATTAACAATCTAAAAAGTAAATATCTGTTCTGGTCTGATAATACTCATACTTCCTGTTACATTGACTATATATGAACAAAAGAAACCACTCAAACAGAACAATCATATTGCCATGATCTTGAGAATTAAGGTTTTTCCCAACACAGCAGCATGCTGACTTTTAGTACATTTGCTTGTGCTGCCTAATAAGCAAAATTTGGCCTTTGGAGAAACAATTGCATTTGCCAGCGCATTGTGTGTAGCATAGGAGTTAGGAAATAAAGAAATGAAATCAGATAAGTAATGTGGGCAAACCTGTTTTGCCAGCAGGATCGTGGCGATATTAGTCTGTTGTGTTACTGAGTTTTAAAATCAAGTCTGCAGTTCAGCTCACATCCTTTGGCAAAGTTCCTGCAAAGGTTCCGGAAAATGCTGCTGACCATAAGTTCTTTAGATGTTAGGTAACATAATTTGGACTTCAGGTTTGCTTTGTACAGGTAAAGACAATAAAGCGGGGTTTAACATTGTAAAAATGTTACGTTGCTATGGTGTTGATCACATGAACCAAAAATCAATAAATACAAATAAAATAGATTATAAAAAGCTCAGTTTTGTATATTATGCAGATTAAAGTTGTATTCAACGTGTTGTATTCTGTGAAATGTCATTTGTGTTACACAGTGCCTACAATTTTTACGGACTCCTTTGGGGTTTTTATGCCATCAGATAAAAATGGAAAGAATGCAGGGATTTTGTAATTCAGTAACTTTAAAAATTATGTCCTTTAATCTCAAAGTGAAACTAAAACTCTACATGATTTAAATTAAATAAAAATATTAAATACAAAATAATGCATTGCATGCGTGCACACCACCATTAATATAACCAAACTAAATGGTCACTTTTATGGCCAGTTGATACGAAAAGTGATATAAGTGACATCAGTGAAATGGAGATCAGTAGATTTCATGTCTTCTTTTTTTTACAATGTCTTTCTCTTTGCAACTCTGCCATAAAGTTGTGACCCGAGAAGCAACTGGACAACAGTAGTTTTAGGCATAAACTCTCCAAATGAAACTGAAATTTTCAGCTTTTTTAAGAGGTGTCACAGGCATCATGATGGCTGCCATCACTGGTCTCCCAACACAGGGGCGCTCAGTTTTTGAGCATGGTCTACTCTAGGCAGTCTTCCTATGTCTTAAAAATTGATTTAACTGAACTACAAAATAAAGTAAGTTATCTGGAATCTTTTTTTTCCTTCTTGCATCACCTGACTTGTGCTTTTCAGTCACATTTTAACTGCTTTTTCTGGAGTGTTCTGTTGTCTTCTTGGTGTAGACTTTACCACAATACTGACAAATCAGAAGCTGGATTTTCACACACAGGTGTATTTAGACAACAGGCAACTGAAACCGCTTAACTAAACATAGCTGATCTCCATTTCACTAATTATGTGACTCTAAAGCCAACTGCCTGAAAAGTGTTGATATAGCTGTATTATGTCAAGAGATGAAAGTTTTCCGGATATTCCTGGATATCCGGTTTTTAGGTTGAATGGATGTGATTTTTCCGGGAAACGAATGCGGATGTGGCCGTTTTTGTAGTTTTGTTTCACTCGTTTGACCGAGCAACCCGACACGAAATTCAGCCAATTTGATAGGAAATCTGGTTTGGACTGTACTGTTCGGTATGTGTCTGTTGAATAAAAGTCTCCCTGACCTGATATCAGGGCGTTTGTGTTCCGTCGTAGAGTTCTGGACATGTTTAAAAATCCAGAATCTTTGTGTCGCGTCGGCTAAGTTAACCTTGTAGCTGCTGCAATCAAAGGCTTTTTGAGAATATCGTTTGAAGCACCGTTGACAAACGTTACAGTATCCACTGCCGTTGTCCACGAGTTCAAACGTTTTTGTTAGTGTCAATTTAACAGCAAACAGATAATGTTACTACAGAAGTTATCACTGCTAAGTTAGCCTGATTTTAGCGCCGTCTTCGTCTTCTCAGTAATGGTGTGTTAGCAAACCTGTTAGTGCATTACCGCCACCAACTGGACAGGAGTGTGTAGCAGCACACTGACAAAGCAAAAAGGAAAAGTCCTGCATTGAAAATGTTACATATGTAAAACAAATATTGCCATCAAAATATACAAATAGTACTCATTATGTGGAATGCCGTATTTCAGAACTATATATTTTTGGATTATATATGATTGTTGCCCTTTATCTTCATATGATGTTATGGCATTTTTCATTTCAGTGTGTTCAGCGACAATGTGCAATGCAAATACCATTTTGATCTAATAATATCAATTTTTATAAATTTTTTTAACATGTGAAGTAATCACTATGGCTTGAACTGCACATCTACATCGCTCTGGCTTGCCCCTTAATGCCATGCATTTATGTAGTAATATCAATCTAATAATAATGTTTCATATTTATCACTTTTGGTATAATTTCTAACTTTCTGTTGATCAGAACCCAGACAGGATTTGACTGCTAGAGTGCCCCAGAATGCACCTCGGAGCATGTAGAATTTCAAAATTTCCTGGGGGAGGACCCCCCCAGACCCCCCTCTGCTGGCTTTGGGCCTTCAGCTTTTGCATACAAACACTTTGCAGCCATCCCTTCAGTCATGCATACTCACCACAGAAAAGTTCATGTTTTTTTCCTTCACTGTATATTAAAAAAACAAGTACTTATGGAATTCATTATTTGTGTAATATTTTTCTGTAATTTAGACAATGTTGTCAGGACTTGGTTTCACTTTGAAATTAGTGAGTATATTTTTTTAAATTATTTTTATTAAGAAGCTTGAATTTTTCTGTAAATTTGATAACATAAAACAAATTTAAAAAGTGTAAAATCTCAAGTACACAAGGAGTTTTTATATGCGCTGTATATGCAGTATAGTGCAGGCAGTGGACACCAAAACATAAATTTGCGCAAGTAAATGTTAAAAAGTAATTTGTGAATCAGAAAGAAGGGCCAAATTCAAAGACGTGATTAAACTGTAAAATTTCTGCACAAAGAAACAAGTTGTGATAGGTATTGCAAGGTTGTTGTATTTGGATAGATTGGAATTATATCGGAATTGTTTTACACAGGTTTTCAGCTCAGTTTTTGTGCCTGTCTGCCACATGATCATAAAGTGGTGACACAGTTATATTTCACTAATAATAATAATAATAAATACAAAACCTTCCTAATGAACAAACTTTTTATGGTTGTGTGTTTTGTGTGTGTGCTTTGTTAATTTTGTCTTTAACACTTTCCATTCCCTCATTTGTGCCAGCATCTTGGGGCGAATTTAAGAACATTTTTATTAGGAATTATCCTCTTTTTTCAGTCTTATTTAATTTATACAGTATCTGTATTTAGTGTAGGTGCTGAAGCGCTTACATGTTGGAAGTCAAAATGTTCAATTGGGAAACTCCAACAACATTAACAATGATTCGGGAACTGAAATGGTTCCTTCGTGCAAAATAACCCAAAATTTCTTGGGTTCCTGAAAAGGTTCCTGCAGATAAAAAGTCGTTGACACAGTGAACTAATATTTGCAATACAAAATAATGCTCCCACGTCTGTTTATAACATAAAATTATGGGTGACTTTTTAA